>NQII01004004.1:162924-218347 GCA_002778355.1 Clitarchus hookeri
TATATATACGGGCTGATTGGTGCATATTTTCTTCCTCAATGTTGGAAGGTATTACAAATTTCGCTTCTATCACAACTTTTAACATTAATGTTGTTTATAAATTCTTCTATAACTTCCTTTTGGAATCCACTAAAAGTTCTTTGCCTTTTCATTAGTTTTCGGGAACATGGTTCCAGTTGGTGGGACGGACATTATGACGAGGTTAATTGTCATCGCTTGAACACTCTTGACAAATATAAATGTCAGATTACATTGGTTTATTTTCTACATATTAAGCAATGCCAAACACAGGCGTGGAAGTTGTGGTCTGAACGTAAAAAGGCTAGCTGGAATACTTTTTGTACTTTACTATCTCGTACTACATCCTCTCGTATATTATTGGTTAAATTTGGAGCCTTTTTTGTCAGTAAAGAGGGACAGTGGTTGTTGCATATCCCCCTCTCACTTGTCCCTGATTTTATAGATCGCATTGCCTCTTACCGCACAAGAGGATATTACCTTTAGTGCTCCTTTAGTTGACGTGAACCACGCGTTCACCAGCTCCTTTGTGCCCACTCTGACTGCTGCAGTTGTTTCCACTATCCCAGACACACCACACCAACGGGCTTGTGGGCATGAGTGAGAGTGTTTATAATTGCATCAGTGTTTCTAATTGCTTTAGTGTTATAAATAGTGTATATAATTAATACAATAATTGCCATCATGAAAGACAGTCGACAGAGCCACATCCAGGGAAATTTGACATTGTACACTTGGCAATACTGTGGCTGGTGTGATGGAAACCTTTATGATTAATATAATCATTTTTATTGTGTATTTGTATAAGGAAAAATTATGTTGTCTTAGGTTAATTTAATTCATGTCACTTCCATCTCATAATCATTTTTTAGTGTATAGCGTGCTTCATCGTTTCGCCACTTGGCGTCGGCTCCACTCAGGTAGTGGAAGCCGGCCCCACGCTTCCTCCCAGTTCTCTTCAGCACTTGAACGCATCAAGACGTGTACGTCTCTCGCTCCGCAACGGCCCTCGGTGCCGACATATTAAGCTGAACTCATATTCACTGCAACAGACTTCACTTCATGAACCGGATCATTAATTGTATCTCTTATAGCACCGATGGGAGAGCAATGTTACTCTCTGCGGAGAGTTTTTAAATGCAATCGCGTTTCATATTATAAAGCCACGTGGTCGCTCGCAGTTCCGGGCCGTTAAGGCCATGTGTTTGGTACTAAAGTTGTGTGTGTTCATTAAGGAGTCGCAAGGATTAAATAACTCTAGAAGCATCGTAAGTGTTTCATTTGTAATTAAATTAAGGCGTGCGAGGCGGCCTACAGCCTCGCCATCGTATGTGATGGTGTGTTAACCAGAGTCCCCTAGGCTGTCGACCGAAACGAACCTCATTTCATCAGCTCACCGCAGAGCTGAGGCGCCGGGCACATATTTCCTACATCATCAGCTCTGGTAACACCACACGTCAAATTTGCTTCCCCAACTAGGGACGTGAATTTCACCGAGCCAGTGCTTAACCATGTCATATTTGTTTCTCATGCATCTTAACGTGATCGTCAGTTTTTTTACTGGGCATTTACAGTTAACGAATCAAGCCATTGTTTGTACACTACAGGTAATACCACCCCTGGATTTGGATAACATATCTTATGGTCTCTGTAATCACCTCCCTTGTTCTACTCTGGTGTGGTTAGCTCAATTCTATGATAAGATGTTCTATTTTGGCTGTATCCATTATGTGTGAAGATATTTTGAAATAGTCCCGATTTCTAAACCAAGTAAATCTCCTCTATCAGCAGAGTCTCTTATTGTTCGATTACACTGGGTTTGGTTGGCGAAACCTTTTTGTGAGATTGGTCAAACACAGGCTTACTTGGTGGTTAGAATATCATTGTTTACTTCGTCCAGAACAACTTAGTTTTTGTTCTGCTATTAGTACCCTGGATGCTGTTGCTGTATTGTTTTCATGTATTCGGGACGCTTATACTCAACAGAATGTATTGGGTATCGTGTTTTTAGACTTGGAATCGGCTTTTGATAGTGTCACTCATATACTCCTTTATAGTATGGCGTGGTTGAGGTTACCCAGGGCTGGTTGAGTGTTAAATTGCCCAGCGCCATAACCCAGTGGATAGTTAATGATGATGGTCGTTCGGTCTACAGCCAAGGGGGCCCTGGAAACCCCTATCAGTTTGCTGATGATGTCGTCACATACTTACTATTGCGCTATTTATACCTGATTAAACTGTAGGCCATTTTGTATACCTGAAATATACTGCGAAATTGTGGGTGATGCTACAAAGAGTGTAGTACCCTTCAATGATTTGACACAGTTAATTTTGTAAAATGGTTTATTCACTGTTCTTAATACAGATGAATTATATATGAAAATGAATCCAGCTCTTATGACCTGCCAGTGACCTTAGTGTGACCACCCGCCCTCGCACCAGAGAGCTGGTGCGAGGGTGGGTGGATCTCCTCTCAGTACAGTAAAATAATAAAATTTTTCTGGTTGACTAATTAATATTACTATTGTAATGAAATGATTACAGCCTAAATGATGGAACAGAGGGGGCTCGCGGAGCAGATGACCAATGCCGCCGGTCTGGTCCGAGTGTTGAGACAAACTGGCTGAGTGGCGTCTGCTTTCGTCATGAGTGGGAGAACCGAAGTCAAACGGCGCATAATGAAACATAAAATGAGCACTCTGTGATATGATTGGTGAAGAAGTGTATAAATTAAATGAAATACATTGGATGCACTCGTTTATTAACAAATGTCTGTTAAGATTGAAGTTGTGAAGTTGATGGAGCATGTTACTGCACTAAATGATATGATAGAATGATGGAAGCCTTTATTGGCAATCTCCCTTCTGGAAAACATAATTTACCTTATATATGAACATTATTACAGTATTATGATTTCTCGTAAAAAGTGTTTGCATTTCACTTCCAATGACACATTTGAATTTCACTCACTAACTACAGTGTTGCTGGGTGGCTGTATCCTGAAGGGATAGAAAAGTCCACCTGTGCAAAGGGGTGTGGAATGCCATTCTTGATTACTATTAATACAATAAAACACACTCCTGGCTGTAGTTGTTTATGTGGTGACTGTGTTTAATAATATGTTTGTAAAAATGCTGCACACTACTGGATGACTCTTTGGGCACTTATCACTTCAGCTTCGGCATAGAAGCCAGTTGACATTACCCGGGGGTGCGTTGAATTGTAAGTCATGGTGTGAGCTGCTACGAAGCAACGACCAATTGCCAGTGCGCCCAACGGTTGTGGCTTTAGGGTAAACACCGTTTCGGATCGCCTACCCACTTATTAAAAGAGTTACCTCTTGTAATAAATAAGTAGGGTGGTCTCTTGAGTGGTGTAATCCTTGTCGGCAAGAAGTTGCAAGTTGTGTTCTTGTCGACCTGCATTACGCACACTTGCGTGATGTAGTTGGTGTAGTTGTTGTGACTGCGGTGGTCAGAGTGGGCACAAAGTGCTCGTGGACACGTGGTTCACGTCAAGTAAAATGTCTAATCTTGGGTTATTCTTTATCCTCATACGATGTATACATTATTTGTTTAGCATTCATCTTTATATGCATAGAATTACTCCTGATGGAGTAGATTTTGTTTTTGAGGTGTCAAATGGTTTGGTTCGAGGTAGTAATCTCAGTCTTTGGTTGTTTATCTTATATACTCAAGACAACATATTTCACCTGGGATCCTATGTTGTTCTATTTAATATGCCGATGACATTGTGCTTTTGGTTGAATGTATTTCTTATGCCAATGCTTGTATTTCTTTGGCTAGTACCCTTGATGCTTTATCACTTTGGTTGGATGACTATGGTTTTAATCTTTCTGTGGATAAGTGTCGCATCCTGTATTTCACACGTAAACGTACCTCGTAACCACTACCTTCTTTAACCATAAGAGGTTCTCTCCTTCCCTGTGTGACCAAGGTCCGGTATTTGGGTATATTTTTAGAGGATGTAGGGGATAGATTACTTATGTTGATTAAACTGTTACTAAATGTAGCACAAGAATTAACATTTTAATGGCTTTGGCCCATTACCTTTGGGGTTCTAGCTTTTTTGCTCTTCGTACTTTTTATTTCTCTACCATCTGGTCTGTTTTAGAATAGGGTATTCCGATTGCTGGGCAGGTGCCACTGTTTTTGATGAACAAATTGGAGATTTTACAGAACGTTTGCCTCAGACTTATTACTTGTATTATAGTCTTGAATATGGAATATTTGCTAATGGCCTTGTCAGACTGTTATAAGCTGTTGCAAAGTAAACATTTGATCTTAACTCTTTGTTGTCGCGTAAGGGGTATTGCACAGGCTGTTGACAACCTTTGTTACGTTCTACCGAACGTATTATCAACAACAGCACTCTTTGTTCACCCTTCACCTAGATTGTTACATCGTTTGCAGTATGAGGTATCGTTTCGTTTTCCTTGTCCTCTCTTTCTATGTCTTACTAGATAAATTTATGCAATTGTCATTCAACAAGAATTTAAGGCTGCAGTTGCAGGATATCCTGACTGTATTTTAAGTTCCCTTCCCTACCACCACTGTATATTTTGCCGAAGTTTTTGCAGTGTATATGGCATTACGTTTTGTTCACGATTTCAATGTCTTAAATCCTTTATTTATATTGTATTCGCATAGTTTATTTAAAGCCTTGTCTTCTCCTACTCGGCGTAAGGAGAAGCTTATGTGGCTCATATGGGAAAAGTGTGTTGTTTTGGATGAACTAAATGTTTCTGTCCTCTTTATGTGTCTTCCAAGGCATGTCGGGATTCAGGGGAATGAGATGGTGTATAAACTTACCAAATTGAGTGTTTTACAGGATGTCTCGAAGCCCCTACTTCCTTTTTCGGTTTTACATCCCCTATTAAACGTGGTAATTTTTCGGCATTGAAAACAGACATGGGAAACTTATACTTCGGTTTATAATACCTTATATGAACAATTATTTCCGGCATGTTCATGACAAATGTATCATCATTGTAGTTCCCGAGGTTTAGTAGTTCCTTTTTTGCGTCTCCTTTTAGGTATCAATACATCCCAGTTTCATTTGTATAAACCTCATGTAGTCTCTAATCCTTCCTGGGTATGTGGGGCACCTAGTGCAGATTTGACCTATCTTTTGTTTCAGTGTATTACATACCCATCGAAAATTGTCAGAAAAGTGTGATCAGTCCTGTATATGAAAGAGATATATATATGTTTTGTAACATGGCAAAATAGTTCCACTGTGATTTTTCCTTTCTCTTACCCTTCGGTACTTTTTCATGACCCTCGGGTAGTTTGTATTGTTCTCGCTCGGTTTTTATTTGCGCACGGTATTGTTATTTGATCTTAAGGATTTGGTGTCCTGTTAGATGTCCTCGGTGACCAGCCCACTCTTTCCTTGGTATCATCTGTTCCATGGCCTTTCTTTCCCTCCTTGGTTGATGGGTTTCTACTGAGAAAGAGTAGTATTTGTGACCCCGTCTAGTATTACTCCTTCATTATCCTCTATTTGTCTGTCTCCTGTTTTTGTGTTTGGCCGTGGAAAAACTGTTGGCCACATTACCACAAAAAAAAAAAAAGAGCCCTTCTGTGTTACCGGCGCGATGTATGAGGAGTAGAATATCGTTGGTTTGTTCTATGAAGTTTTATTTGCCGCCAGAAATAATCGTCTTGTTTTGGTTCTATTAGAATGTTTGTTTAAATACAAGCAGGTAACATTTTCCTGAAACTGCGAATGTGTACTGAATTTTTTTTTAAAGTCTCCGAAGATTATTTCCAAGATTTGGTTAGTTCATACTGTATTTGTTTTGTGGATAGTTGAATTTGTATTCAATTTTTTTTATGACTTATGTGGCGCTGAATAATTTAAACAAGCCATTGAGTCAAATATTTCTGAAACTGTTTTACCTTTAAGTGATTGTTGTGATTATTTACCTTTGTTGCATCGAGGGAGAAAAATATGTGTAGAAGTGGTATGTTGCGGCTTACCATAAAATTATTTTCTGAACCCTTGCTTCAATTTAAATAATATTGTCAGAGAGTGCTCTGTTTTTCTTTCTTTTTTTGGTTAACGAATCATCAATGTCACGTGAAAGTTTTTAACAGCCTTTATTATATGTGCGGACAGCCAAAATAAATTATCCTTTGCCGTTTCATATTTTAACCATACTTTTACCAGGGAATTCTATTTACCATCAAATCCTTTTACTAATGGCAATTCTTATTTCGACTATAACACATAATTAGAAAAATTGGTTTGTATAGTTACTTTTGATGAAATATAATGCTATTACAAAATTTTACCTCTCTGCTTTCTAAAATAACATCAATTTAAGGTTTTAATGAACATGTCGAATGCGAGAGAGCATGGTGATTAGACAACTTAGGCAATGTCTCAATTTGCTCACAGATTGGTCTTGTGCCCTCACTCTATGCGAACATGTTATAATGTCGTCACAGAGTACTCGCTGGTTGTCTTAATTTGTTTGATTTCACAGTGAGCACAAAGTTGTGCTCTTAATGGCATGTGCTTGTAAATCTGACCACACACCCAATTTTTTTTACAGTGTTTCAGCATTTGAATGAGATTATAGTAGCTTTTTGGACCAAAATTGTGTTGCCAAAACTACTAGGCGAATAATTGTAACTGTCTGTCATCAATATGACTTACAGAATCTGTATTCATAAATATATTGATTCAAATTTCTCACAAGGAGCACCAGTTTTACCATGCTGTTTTTTTTTCTTTTTGCTTTTGCATATTGGCTACACAATGGCTCCTATAACACGTCAGAAACGTATGAAAACAAAAATTATCACTTATTTCATGCACTAGCCTAACAGTTATTCCTGTAGTGTTATAATTGATTGTGATTGTAATACGTTTTGATTGTATATAAACTACTTCTCATAGCCGAGATATGACAGTGATTTTAGCTTAGCACGAGTTTGTTCCTTTTGGTATCAGCTGTCTGCTTGATTTAGGAGAGAATGGTTGTTTCAATTTTACAGAGAGATCATTAAGCAGTGCCTTCGCCAGTTTGGGCAAAAGGGTGCTCTTTCGAAAGAATAGGTATTCTCTAAGTTGAGACATGGCCTTTGTGATCTTTTTATTTCTTGCTGTTTCGGACAAATAGAGTAGACCAATGTGTGTTTTCTCTGTGACATTTTAAAATAACCAAAATGCCAAAACAAGAGCACAAGAAACTATCTGGGCCAGTTGAGGCATGGTCTTAGTGTTTCAGTGAAAGGAGAGATATTGTAGAGCAAAACACTAAAAAAATGAAATTTTTTTATCCCTACATTTTTTAAGCTGACACTGACACTGCAAGTTTTTTGCTTTCAAATAAATTTTGCAAAATTTTAAATGAAATACGGCTTCCAAATTTTTCTTTTAAACATTCTGTCAAATATATTTGAATACGTAAAAAGTTGTTTTGCACTGTCAAATTAGTTTGACAAGTCTATTGTCATTTTTATTTAAACACATTTTTCAATGCAGGATACAGCTGCTGTGTTAGTTACCATGCAACTATTACTTGAAGAGCATTACAAATTTTCTGATATTCTTTCATATTCAAACCAAATTGCAATGTTATGTATTTGCTGTATTGTAAGATGTATTGCCTGCAATTTGTTTTTGTTAATTTGCGCGATGTGCACTTTCAACAACATTCATGTCCAGACATAGGCCCTATTTTGTATGAATGGAGCATCTTTATATCCTTATTTTGTTCCAGACCAAAATTAATGCTGATACATGCAAGTTCTGAAGTTTCCACTTTCCACTTGTAAAACTCTATGTTCAAATTACTTTTGTATATTTTGGAATGCTTGAAAATTTCGAGAAGAGTGTGTGCCAACTTTTATTTTTCACAGAAACCGTTAAAAAAATTTATTGACTGATGTTTTGGTGCATATCCACAAGATCCATCAAAGTTCAGGCCGGTTGAACTCGTGGATCAATCGGTTCAACCGTACTCCACTGAAACAGTAGTTTATGAACTTCCAAAGTACATTCGTGGATGCATCAGTGAATTTTTGAATATTCAGCTTATGTGAGAAGCAATAAATATTTACAAAAAGCGTACAAACCTGTTAAAATGAAAGAAAACACACAATTTTCATAATAAATGACTAGGCTAAAAAAAGAACACAAAAACAATTTTCATAAATAAATATTCTGAAGCAGTACAATAACAGGAATACATGACTAGTATAAGAAAATTGTGTCATTTTACTACATTAAATGCAAGAACACTTTACTTAACCTAGCTTTGCTATAAGTTAGTCACAGGGTGTGTGTGCGTGCATGCCAAAATGCTGTAGTGCATCAGAAAAATAATAGTGAATAACAGGAATAAATGACAGTATTTAAATCATGTCATTTAACATCAGCTCTTACAGACCAATTTATTTGAAAGCAAAAAACTGTCAGTGTCAGCTTAAAAAATGTAGGGATAAAAAAATTTCCTTTTTTCAGTGTTTTGCTCTACAATATCTCCCCTAAAAACTTCCATTAACCCAACACCACCCACTCAACAGGCATTAAATTGGAGCCTTTCCGTGGGGCCGTTTCCTATTGGAAACCCTCATTGCTCAACATTTTCCCCACTCAATTTAACAGGCGTTAAATTGTCGCCCTTCTGTGTGGCAAACCTTTCCCTCGTCATTCCTAATGCTTTCGAACCCAGAAAACCTCAAAATCTCCAGACACCTCAACGCCTCTTTGAGCAATTTTCCCACCTATCCTCCCCCTCCCTCATCATCAAGAACATGTCCAGCAGTGTGATCAACCTGGGACAACGCTCAGATGCTAGAACTACGTCCAGAGACGCAACACCACGTGGTTTAAAAGCACGCCAAAACCAGCTTCGCGGTCGCCATTACACCAACGGTGCAAGGCATGCGCAGCGAGTAGGCCATAACGGGACAGCGAGACATCACAACCCCTCCCCCTCCAGTGCTATGTACTGCATAGCAGAGAAGGTGGGTACAGCTGCACTCACCCCCTCCCTCGCTTCAATACCACAACACCAGCTGGGAGTATCGATTGGCGCAGCAGGCTGTGTGTGCATGCATGCACACCCTCCACCGCTGGGCAGTACACCCCTCCAAGCGGGCGCAGGGGGGTCAGATGCGAGGGGTAGGTCATGGCCTTGATCCCCACCGCCGGGTTCGGCTGCCGCGCCGCAAACGTCAACAATAGCTGGCCTGACACCTGTAGGCGTCCCGACGCCTCTGTGTTGGCAATGCTTGTGCCCAATCCCACGGGATGTAGTGGCCAAGTACGAATTAGGCACAACATATTGCAAGTCCGCTTGTAAGACCAGCCCTATGAGCAACCGCGAACACATGGACAGCTCCGATGTGATAAACCAAATTCAAAGGCAGTGCAAATTTAATGTTTTTGACAATATCAGCCAACAAAATTCAAACATTCAGCTCCCAATCAACATAATTTTGTGTGTCTAGTTTACTGTGCACGGGCAAGGGTATCCCCACTCTACAGTGTACTTTGTGCCTACAGCATTATTATTCAATGTGCCTAACCGCGACCAAACTTGCAACTGTACAAAACCAGAACTTTCCATGCTCACAGTGTCACAGCAATAAAAATCAATGGAACACTTCTACATTGTACAAAGATTTATTAACAGGTCCAGATTGTTAACCAATGCAATGTCTCCGCCCAGTGTGTCCAGGGGACAAAAGTGATGACGTGTTGAAATGCAGGGTGTGTGCAGTGCATGTATACTGGCAATGTTTGCAGCCTGACGAGAGACTGACAGTACAAGATGGCAAATTCACGTGTTTGCAATGTACAGCAGCGGCCGACACTGCACCGCAGCAGTCACACGCTATCAGTGCGCACAGGGCAGATAAAATCAAAGCAGCATCTCTCGCTCATTCTACACACTGCCAACCTGCCTTGACTTCAGCACCTCTCCCTCTCCTGCCATCTGCCCCTTACATACCGCCACTGGCCATCTACTTTCCCATGCCTGCCTTCCCCCAACAGATGATACCAGTGTTACCAACTCACGCACCACGATTTTTACAAACAAACCCAGTGACACAATTTCCCATGTCCAACTTTGTTCCACCAGCTGCGAGCATGTGGCCACAAAGTAGCGGAAGGCAACACAAAACCACTGCAACCATCTCAAGCCTTGCGCCTGAACCAACCAGTGTTACCATGGCCTCGTGATTCCAGTCGCTACCCACCTTTGCGGGATCACCTACAGAGGACCCATCTGCGTTCCTGAGTGACTGTATAACACGCCTGCAAAGTTATGGGATATACATGGAGGAGTGACCTAGCTGTGTTGGAGCGCAACTCTCCGGAGAAGCACGTTCCTGGTGGCAATCTATCAATCACTACGGTCTACAGTGGGAGGAGTTCCTTCATGCTTTCCAGTGCAGCTTTGGAGGAGCATTCACATTACTTCAAGCACAAAGTAAACTGACATTAGAAGAGCAACAGCCAACAGAGAAACTAACCATATTTATCACCAGAAAAATACATCTTGTCAGGCGTTTCCTCCCACACCTGCCTGAGCTCTAAGTGCTCAAAGTGGTGACAGAAACAGTGCACCCAGAGTACCGTGCCACGTTGGTACCACTGCTTAGTAGCAGTCTCGATGAACACATGCGCGCCATGATAATCCTGGAGCAAAATTCGTGCCATCTGCGCTACAAATGGGAAACGAGTGCCGCACAATGGAGCCACGAGCAACGTCTGCACTGTGTGAAGGGACAGGACATAGTGCAAAACAGTGCTAAATCACCTTTTGGTCAACAATGGGTCAAAACTTCCAGCGCAGGAAACAGTGCAGCAAAAATTACTGCTGCAAGTGACAACAAAAACAATAGTGCAGTAGACAGTGCACAAAACAAAAACATTAAGTGGAATAGAAGCCAACTCCATGCTGTTATTGTAACCGTCAGGAATACCATTGGCACTGTGCATGTCCTAACAATCCCCACCTCAAACAAACCCATGCAAGCAGCAATTTGGGAAACTGGAAGCAGAGGTAAAGGAGCCGGACATTCCCGACTCCCCAGTCCCGGACAATATTACCAACTTGACACGGCAGCAAGCACTAATTAACTAGGGTAGTAGCAGTCAGTCACAGTTCATCTGCATTTTAGTGTTTATTAACGTTCATCATTGCCACACATTATTAGACACTGCTGCCTCACATAACTTCATACAGCCTAGTTTCGTGCATCCTACAAATATCACTCCAGCCGCTCACGTAATTCGCTTAGACACAAATGAACACACCAGTACTGCACTAGGTCAAGCCACGGTGGCAGTTCGCATACGTGGCCTAGAAACAATAACCACAGCAGTTGTTACCCCGGACATTAGGGAAGATTCCATCCTTGGTGTACCGTGGCTAACTGAACAAAATACCATAGTTGAACAACCTGCGCCACGTCTCATCCATTTCAGCCTGGAGTGATGCACAGTATATAATTTTGACCGGTGACCAGCCGATGCAGTACCGGCCGTTTCACTAGCGGACTTTGACAACAACATACCGCCCAAACACCAGGCAGATTTTCAGTTAGCTCCTTGACGAGCGCCGAGACGTGCTTGCAGCACACGATGCCCTTCGTTTAATCACAGTAGCTGAGCATGTCATACCGCTAGTGCAAGACAGGCCTATATACACTCTGCCACGCAGTTATTTACAGCATCAAGCAAAAGTTATTAAACAGCAAATTCAAGAAATGTTGAATAACCGTTATTGAACCAACAAACAGCGACTTCAATTCCGTCATAACATTGGCACCAAAAAAAGACGGCACGTGGAGGTTTTGTTTGTGTAGATTTTCGGCCAGTGAACCTGGTGGTGACATGTAGTGCATTAGCACCATACATCAGAGTCAAAGATGCCCTCCGTTCCTTAGGGGATGTTAAGGTCATGTCATCCCTTGACTTCAAGAGCGGCTCGTGGCAAGACAGCTTTCATGGCCTCCAGCAGCAGACGTGTTCAGTTCTGTGCTATGCTGTTCGGACTGAATTGTGTACCTGCCACCGTCCAGGCGATGAGGGTCAGAGTGTTGGATGGTCTCATCTGCGAATTAGCACTCTCCTACCTGGATGACGTGGTTATATGGTCAGCAGGTTGGGAGGAGCACTTACACCACCTGTCACTTGTGCTTGAGAGGTTGGCCATCAACGGCCTCACGTGCGCAACTGCAAAATGCCACCTCGGAAAGACCAGCATCGACACTGTGGGGCATGTCGTCGACGAGGAAGGCAACAAACCTGACCCCGAACAACTGCAGCTGATTGACGAGTANCACCTCGGAAAGACCAGCATCGACACTGTGGGGCATGTCGTCGACGAGGAAGGCAACAAACCTGACCCCGAACAACTGCAGCTGATTGACGAGTATCCACCACCACGTACGTGCAAGCAGCTCCAGAAGTTCTCTGGGGTAATAAACTGGCTCCGGGAACACATCCAGGACTTAGTCGTCATCACCGCACTACTCACTGACCTGCTGTCAACCCAGCTGTGGTTTCAATGGAATGGCCCTGCCGACGACGCCTTCCAGCAAATCAAGTCATGTTTCCGAGTGTGCCCAACATTGGCAAGGTACGACGCCACAAAATACCTCTACCTGCAGACTGATACAAGCCAAGAAGGACTTGGTGCAGTGCTTTACGAGGGCAGTGACAATGGTGATCATCAAGTCATTGACTTCGCTAGTGCCAAGTTCGTACCAACTGAGCGGAGGTACGACGTCAACGAACGTGAATGCTTAGTCATGCTAGGGTCCAAGAAGTACTGCGCATACTTGGAGTACCAGCGCTTCGCACAGACAACCGCTGCTTAGTCTGGATCCACACAATGCGCAAGGCATGCAGCAATCTGACCCTGTGGGAATTGCTTCTTTAAGCTTACGACTTCGTCACGGAGCATGTCCAGGTCACCATGCGTCAACATCGTGGTGCAGGATGGCTCGGAGTGAGAGGAAATTTTACCTCCAACAATGTGGGAACCACTGAGTGAGGTAAGTCTTCACCAGATAAACGCCACCAACAATAACCTCATTGTACGTGACCTATACCGTAACGTGGTGCAAGCGCAATTAGATTGCGCACTCACTTGCGAGCAGAAAGACTGTTGCGCCCAGCAAGCTGTCGAGTGTTGACGTGTAATAGATGGCAGTTTAGAAACATGTTCACCTAGTAACCATGGCGTGTGGAGAATGTTTGTTCCCCAGTGTTAGAGAGCAGGTACTGAGACAATAGCGCGGGGATGGAGAAAACAATTCTCAATGTGTGTAAATGTTTCTTTTGGCCCATACTAACCAAGCACGCACACAGGTACATGCAACAGTGTGTTAGGTTCAACCAATTTAAAGCACGGCGAGCTGACGGGGTACAACAACAACAGCCCTGACTGCCTACTAAGCCCTTCGAGATGGTGTACCTCGACCATATGGGGCCCTACCCCAGGTCCTCAGGGGGTTATAGATTCATCGTGGTGGTCACGATAACTTCTCGAGATGGGTTGAGGCATACCCTGTCAGTAGCGCACTAGCTATGAGTGTTGCCAAGGTCCTGCAGACAGACTTCTTCCCCAGGTGGGATATCTGCAGAACCTGCTTACCGATAATGGCACGCAATTCACCTACAGGAAGTGGTGCGAACTGTGTACCTGTTGGGGAGTGCGATGGAAGTGTAGTAGATAAAGCAGAGCTACAGAGAGAGGTGAATGACTTGTAAATGCACTACTCTATAACTCAGCACAGAAAAGGAAAGGAAAATTTAAACCATCCAAAGTAAACAAGTTAGAAATGGGAACACTTGTGTTAGTTAAGCCGAATCCTGTTAGCCAGCTATGGACAAATGTTTCACACAAGTTATATTATTTATATCAAGTCCTTTTTGAAACTTTTGAGTGTATTCAAGACAATTGTTATTGTGTGAGAGATTGCATAACCAAAGAATTTATTGACCGTTTTAATATTACTGCACCGAAGTTGTACCAAGAGCCTGTTGTAGAAGCTTGAAGATATGGAACACACAAGCAACCACGCATAAGGTTATAGCCCAAGTTAAGTATGGAAAGAGATCTATGAGGTCATGAATGCTATGTGTTGTATGCAAATATTTATTGAGGTCACAATGTGTTATTATGTGCTTAGGTTAAGTTGTTATTTATTTAAGGACTCGTATGTGTTATTGATGTATTTTACTGCTATGAGTGTATACCATGTGATGCCATGAGGCAACAGCAGATGTGTTATACCTGCTTATTTAAGAGCCCTAAGTGTTTTGTGACCGCTTGAAGTATTTTCCATGCCAGAAGTATGTATGATTAGCCCTATGAAATACTTCCTACATAACGTTACTTAACGCACGTGAGATTTTGTCTGTGTTTTGCTCCAACAGAAGCTCTAATGTATTCAGCAGTGAATGTACGTACATATGTAATTGTTACCTGTGATTAAATTTTAAGGGAGGATGGAGCGAGGTTAGCAGTTGAATAATCACAATCTACCCGCACTGAAGCTAATGGAATAGATGAAGGGAATACTGATGTAATGAACTTAGAGTGTGTGTGACATATTTTTCCATTCACCTGGTACTGCAAGATGAAAGCTTACCTTGTATTTTTTATTTAGGATCACCTTGTAATATACCTATTGATGTGCTGTATAATCCATTGGCTGTAGTAGCAGTTGATTTTCCAGGAGAGTGGGAGGATACGTCGCAGCTGTCGAGTTGATATGTTGATAGCACTGGAAAGCTTCTTTAAATTCTTCACATCTACACGAGGCACCTATTTTAAACATTGATGTGGACTTAAGGATATTTTTGAACACTAACACTATGATATTTGATTATTGTTCTGATGTATGAAGTGATGACACTTTTTAATTTGAATGTATTTAATTTAATTTTGATGTATTATTGACGAAGGCTTGGATCGACCCCAGCTGACCACCAGCAGGGAGGATCGTATATGTATGTGAATAAAGACGGACTACTGGGTAGTAATTATTGGCCTAAAATTTTGTGTATTCTAATGAAATTCTAAATATTTTATTTGCTGTGGCATCAAGCGTCCGTACGAAGCAGTATTATTATTTTGCAGTTGATGCTCCGTAGTCTATAATTTTTTTCACATTTTTTAAATTTAACCTTTGAAAAAACATCTTATGTATGACATGTTTGATTGCTTCCTAAATATGTTGAGCATTTTATATTTGTGTTAACATAAAAGTATAATTTTTTTTTGTTAATTGAACTTGTACTTTTATTTTATCTATAAATTACAATATTTTGTTTATAATTAATATTGTAATGACGCAATATACTTAAATTTTTGGGACTTGGGTGTAGAATTCTTTCGTATGTATGAAGCTTGGGAAAGTTTCGTAATATTTTTATCGGGTTTTCAGTTTAAAGCCGTGCTGGCTCGTTTCCCGTGTTTGCTGTTAACGTTTATCAGGAGTCCGGTAGTGTTTCGTTTCAAACTTTGGTTTTTTGGGAAGCGTCATCATTAATTAGATTAGTTCCTTCGGTGCCGTTTTGTTTTACGAGAAGTTTGTTATCCGGAGGTGAGTGCGTCAACAAGTTTTTGTGGACCGCGAAGTTCGTTCTTGTTGACAGCACAGTTTTAGTTTCCTGCGACGCAGTATCGGTAACGGGCACAGCAGTATCGATGTCAGGCGGAGCGTGGGACAGCGCAGTTCTCACGCTGCTGCGAGATGATAGGCGCTTATCGCAGGAGAAGGGGGGCGATAGGCCAATATATACTGGTGGTGCCTATCGCCTGGGCAACAAAGTAATCAACTGCTGAAGAGGACGCGTAGGGCGTGTGACGACGCATGAGGCGTGGGGGTCGTTAGGGTGCCAGGAGGGAACGAGCATCCCTCCTGCCTTCTTAAATTAGTCTTGCGATGCAAGCTTTGAGACATTAACATAAACGGTAAACCACTGTGACGCTGTTCTGTACTTGGATATTTATCTGAACGGTTCGTACTCTGCATACTGGACATTCGTATGTGAACTGTGTCATTCAAAGGATAAATAAAGTATATAACAAACTAACTTCGAACTTGAACTTTCTTTCATAATCAACGAACATCCAATGGTACTGAGTCTCGTGTTTCTACCCCGAGCAAGCCGAGGCAAGTAAACAGTCTGTAGTGTACGCGGCTGAAACGTTACAAGATGGCGCCCGCCTAACCTTGTGCGGCTTTAATATAATAAATATGCCTTAACAATCAAAGACGTTTCTTTACAAATGGCGCACAACTGTGAGGCAGAAATAATATTTTTAATATCGCTTAACTAGCCACTATCTGCTTCTTTACAATATGAACAAACACAGAGAGAAACTAGGTGTGTTGGTAATAATACCTACTAAGAAATAGTTATTTTGCAAAATATTATTACATTGAGTGCGCACGAACCTGGAGCACTGGCACTTTGGTGTAATTTTTTAAGGTTTGTTTGCATAAGGCAGAGGAATATCCTAGTAGAACTTTAGCAGGGCTTCAGAAAAGTTGGAAGTAACCATGAATGGGCTATATTGTTAATTATGTAGGTAGTTTTGTGATTTGAATGAAAAAGTGAGATATTATTTTCTCGGCGTACAGAAGTTGTTCAATCAAACCCTAAAGAAGTATTCTTAAATTTTGCCTTAATCTTAAAAAAAAAATTGTTTAATGGTTGTCAGGGAAACTGGGGGATAAAAATTTCCATAAAAATATATTTTGAAAGTACACTCATTTGCAAAGTAGGGGCACATAGGTAAGTGTATACAGGTACAGGAAATTGTGGTACGTATACAAAAAACATCCAAATATTGTACGACCCCAAGCATGTCTTGAAGGGGATTAACACTTGCAGGATGCACCTAGTATGGTGTTGGACCATCCGTAACAGACAGAGGTGGCGATATGGTCAGGCATGGAGGCATACAGACATTGAATTTTCTGAGGAAAATCCTGCCACAGCTGGCGCAAATGACCCTCAAAATCTGCCGTAGTTGCCACTGGCAGAAGTTGCCATCCATTCTGGTCCCAAACGTTCTCGATGGACTGGGGGGACCTTTATGGCCAAGGGAGTATGTTGACATAACTGAAGCAGGTCAGAGATACCCGAGCTGTGTGAGGCCTGGCATTATCCTGCTGGAAAATGGGGTTGTCAAGCTGCACCAGGAAGAGGGGTGCACATGGCCACAGAATTTCCTGGACGTGTCGCCGTGCCATCAGGGTTCCTTCAATTACCACCAGTGGGGTGCAAAAATCGTAGGAAATTGAACCCCACAACACGACACCACTCGTTAGGCCGGTGTGCTGCTCTTCGATGAAGCATGGATCACAGTACTGGCCAGGACATCTCCAGACTCGAATTCAGCGATTGTCTGAATCCAGACAGAACTGTAATTCATCGCTGAACACCACTTATTGTCTGTAGTGTGTTGAAACGTCTAACTTGCCTCTTGGAGATTGACGATATGGCTTCTCTCTCAAACTCATCCATCTGGGCAAAGGCTTGTTGAATACACCGTCAAGGCTTGCTGCGTATACACTGAACTTGGCTCTGTGGCTCATACTGCTACCAAGGCCTTATTCTGTGTCTTGCAGCTATGGATGATGGAGGAATATGTATACCCCCTAGTGGCACATCTGTGCAAGCAAACCACATTAAATGCAAATGTGACACATGTCGGGCCATGATGATACTGCATGGCAACCTTTATTGTATTTGTGTAATTTGTTCATGATGTTCAATTTTTTTTGCAAATGAGTGTATTTTTAGCTAATTAAATAGTAATGCCTTCCACACAATACTATTTCTTACAATGANGGGGGGGGGGGGAACTTGAAGAGAAATCAAGCAGCAACTGAACACCCAAAATTTTGATTTTCTGTAAAGCCTGTGCTGTACTGAGCAGTCACAAATATCATGTAATTAATTCACAAAGACTATGTATAAGTTTACTACATCATTTTTCATCATAGTATATTAATTGGACCACATAAACTATGTTGTTTCCTAACTGTGGACTTGCATATTTGAAATTTACCAAGATTTAATGCAAGCTTTGGTGACATAAAAACATGTGATTTTATTTAGTTATATAAAGTACTCCTGAACATTTCTGGGATTATTTGTGCCATGATGTTAATAGCATAGCACGAAGCAGGTAAGTATGTCTAGCCGTCCCTGCTTGCTTCACCCACATTCCAGGAAGTGGAATGGCACTGATTAACATGTAATCACATTTTTTGGAGTTGCATAAATGTATATAATACGTACAGTGAAACTTCCATATAACGGACACCCTTGGGGAATGAAATATTGTCAGCTATATAGAAGTGTCCGCTTTTGGGAGAAAAATGAAAATAATGTTTTAAATTGTACATACATACAAGATGTGCCATAGGTAAATAATAAATTATGTACATATTTACGTGCAAAAGGCAATTTATTTCACAACACGGAGCACACAAAACAACTACTGTATGTAGTACTATTACATGCGTAAATTATCTTAAAAATCTATAAAAACAATTAAAAATATTTATGAAGCAATAAAATTTATGACAGAAATTAACACTTAAAAAAGTCTGTTATTTTTGATTAATTTTTTTTTTTAAATAAGAATTTTATTTTTAACATTTGACTAAATCCTCAATGCTAAGTCAAGTCCCTCAGCGTCACGTTTTTGAAATAAAAATTTTTTGACCCGCTTATTTGTATTAAGACTTCTTCAGNTGACCCGCTTAATTTGTATTAAGACTTCTTCAGCCTTCATCGGTGGGTCATCGTCCTCCACTTCTGACTCTCGTAAAATTTCTTCGTCATTTAGGCTTTCCTCTGGAATGTAAACAAATGAAAAATAATTTTTTTTTTAAAGACAAAAACATTATTACATATGTGTACGGATACTGTAACTGTATGATTACCTTCACGAATAAGATCTGCAACATTCAGAGAATTATTTTCTGTGACCAGACTTCCATCGATGTCGGCATACGTTGTTTCGCTCGTCGGGTCGTATAATGTTGGCAGGTCTTGAAGTTCTCCATCTTCATCAACATCTTGTGAATTGGTGGCTCCATCGCTGGAATTTACGAATCCCGACTTTATGAAGCAATGTAACACAGTTTCTTTGCTTATTTTTTTCACGGAGGACGTTATCCAGTGAATTGCATCCAGGATGTTAATTTTCTTTGCACAATCACTTGACGATGTTGCATTGTCCATGTTGGCCAACAGGTGCTTCAAAACACACTTTCTATAGTAATTTATGAAGTTCTTTATAATCTCTTGGTCCAAAGGTTGGCACGTAGCAGTTGTATTCGGTGGTAGGAATACAATTTCCACATTGCTGAAATTTGTGTTGGGATGGGAGGCTGCGTTATCCATAAATAAAATTATTTTTTGATTTTGTAGAATCATTTTGTTGTTCAATTTTGTCAACCAAATGTTCATAACATCTCTGGTCATCCACGCCTTAGAATTAGAATGCCAATCCACATGCAACAAATTGATATTGATACATTTGAAAGACAGAGGATTTTTTGCGTTTCCTATGACCAGAGGGTTTTCAAATTCACCAAGCATATTTGTGCACAAGAGCAAAGTTCAACGCTCGTTTAAAACTTTTCCTCGTTGACAACGCTCATTTTTCAACTCCATGGTTTTATCCGGAAGTGCTCTAAAAAATAAGGCGGTCTCATTGCAGTTTAAATGTTTTTGGGTTCAAAACCAACGCAATATTGTTGAAGCTTCTCTGTCCAATTTTGTACTACGTACTTCTGTGTCTACTGAGGCCCCTTCTCCACTAATGGTTTTATAAGATATCTTATGCCGAGATTTGAATTTGTCGAGCCATCCTACAGAGGCTTTAAAATCCAATTGACCTAAATTTTTTGCAACTTCTAAGGCCTTTTCTCGAATGATCGGACCGGAAAGTGGAATGTTTGCAGCCCGAGCATGGCAAAACCATTTGAAAACTGCATCGTCAATGCTCAAACCGGCCGTTTTTGGAAATGATTTACGGGATTCGTCATTTCCATGTTTGGTGAATCTATCTAAAAGTTCCTTTTTATTTTTTATAATTTCACTCTCCTGAGTCTTTCCTATTTTGAATTTTGCAGCACAGTATCGCACATTTAGTTTTTCATGTTCACTGGCTTTAATTATTTCCACTTTTTCTTTAAGTGTCAAACGCACACGGGGAGGCATATTAGAGCTGTTTTTATCGCTCGAAAATCGGAAACAAACTGAAGAGGTAAACATGTTTGTACAGTGTGGCGCAATTGAAATCTAGGAATTTGAGACAAAGGATGTTAGTGGAAGGCAAACCAAACAGAGGGGAGAAGGCTTTTCTCAGAAAACATTCCTTTCCGGGAGGCTGCTGTCCGCTATTGGGAGATTTTTGGGGTCAGAATATACACGATAGAGCTGTCCGCGTCTGTTATAGGGCGTGTCCGCTTTATAGAAGAATTTAATATGAAGAAACGAATGGGACTATGCCGGGGAATCAGAATTTGTCCGCTCAAGAGAGTTGTTCGCTTTTAAGAAGTGTCCGTTAAGGGAAGTTTCACTGTATTTAGCATAAGAACATTTTTCACTCATATGTGAAAACCTCAACACACTAAACCTAGAAGCCCACAAGTAACGTGGCCTACAGTGATTCACCCAAAAGTTAGTGAATGACAACTGATTCATTAGAATAAATGTACTGAACTATTTTGGTGGTGGATACAATTTATTGGAGCAAGCAGAAAATGGTGCAGACGTGTTTATTCCAAAACAAGAGGCAAAACATGAACATTATAAAAAAAATTGTCTGTCTCCGGCCAATTCAATAACACTTGTATTTCAGTCATAAGTTACTTCACCTCTTATGAAAAAAATATGGTGATATAGCAAATATTAAAAAAATATATGATCAGAATTCCATGGTAACACTGATCCATACCCTCAGAGTACTTGTATTTGCGCTCTCCATTCATAATTCACAATTATCCAGATGGTAGAATTGAGAGAGCTCTAAAAGCAAACATTACAAAACTCTGTGTACTGCCAAACATGCTCACTAGTGTCTAGAAATAGAATGGAACTGAATAGAACACATGGAGCCACAGATATTCGTAAACATTAAGAAATCTGTCGGAATTCATAGTTTAGACAGTAGTTTCTTATAATGGAAAAAAATCTGTAATAAATAAATTAACTATGCAGAATGTGACTACAGAAATAATTCTACAACTTTTGTAGATTTAAACATACAAATAAAAAAAAAAAATTTTCCCCAATTTTTGGAAAAGGACATATTGTTAAGTGTGATTTTGTATTGTTATTTTGAATGATTCAGCAATTTTCTTTTCAACTGAGAGGACTTATTTTAAGGTGCAAAGAGTTTGAATAAAATTGTGTTCCAAACTCAAAACATTTGTTACAGAAACCAGTTGTATGCTATAGGAAGCCTTTAAAGGTAATTCCATGAGCCAAAGCAAAATATTTTCATTGTGAAAATGCTTAAAGGACAGGTGGACATCTGTCCTAGACTTAGTGTTCTGGATGACCGTTAACAAGCACGCCACCAGAAATCATAGCAAAAGTTTGCAAGGGTATCCTTGCAGATAGTAGACAAATTATTCACACTGTTGGTTACATAGTAAAGAGTAATCAAGCCATTTTAACCAATTTGGTTCAGTGTTTTGAACATATGATTTATTTCTGGGTAATTTGTGCCAAAACTGCTGAGCACCGAACAGAAGGTCCATTGCTTCAGGCTGAAGACAAGCAGATGTCAGTTCCTGAAATGTTGTGTCATTTCTTTCATGGAAATTTTGTCCATATTTTTGTGTAGATATTGCTTTGTTTTTTTTGCGTTTGGCTGTAAATTTTCCTTTTACTTTTGAGTTTTACTATTGCATGTTTTTTCTAGTTGAACTTTTTTACTTGCAGTTATTTTTTGATACTAAATACTTTGGCTAAGGCTGTAGTTTTGAACACGCTATAATTAGGAAGATTGTCTCTTTTATGCCTGCACTGTGCTGAACTATAAAAGACCAAACCTAGTTTAACAATTGGAGTCTTGCCTTCCTCCTGCTGCCTTTCTCTCTTTGGTGCAACAACTTTTTGAATGTGTATCAGATTAGTTTGCATACTGTGATACTGTGTGTTCTTATGTATACAGTGTAGTGTAGACTTTTGGTGCTGGTAATCAGAAACTAAGACCATGTGCACTGGTGCCTTGTGTTATAGGCAGTGAAATGCCTCGTGCAGCGGGAAATGCACCAAAGAAGCCAGCTGTGAAGAAGGGTGCTAAAGGGCACGTGTTACCACAAACACTGCCCGAAGGGGTGATTCTCACCGACACTCGCAAGAAGAGTTGGCGGCTGGGGCCACCTGTTGGCACAGGGGGTTTTGGAGCTGTATATGCAGGTAGAGTTTCACAAAATTATACCTGACAAGTTTTTAATGACCTGCGTGTGTTTTTGCCCATCACCTGAACTATTTTCTTTAGCAAGCCTGCAAGTAGTAGTGGCAATAAAGGTGTTAATTTTTTTTAGAACTAGGCTTGGCAATTTAACTTTGCAAGAAATTTATACATTGTACTATTTAAAAGGAAAAGTTCAAGAAACTTTATAATGGTAGCCTCTACCATTTTTCATTGATAACACATACTTAACATGAAAACAGTAACGTATGTTGAATTTTTAAATTTGGAATTCATGAAAGATATTTACATTGATTTAACAATTACTTATGAACTTTGTGTAAAAGTGTCATATAACGCTACACTACTGTACAGTCAGCCTGGAATGGACTAGCTGGTTAGATGCATAGTGCGACAATGTAAACAAAGGCCAGCACGCTTCATCATTCGCAGACACCACTCTATGCTGCCTTTAAAATCTTTATGAGGAATTCCATTTTCTCTGGCCATTTCCAAGCCCTTCATTATCAGCATGTCTCAGTTAATATGTAAGCCATTTCTTCTCTTTTCCCTCGCAAACTCGGCCACTTGCTTTTCGAGTTCATCAAATCGTCCTTTTTTCAGTCCGCGGAAAGATTTCCATAAACAACATACATTTTTAATTTTGTTTTTATCTTTTCACCAAAGACAAACAAACTTTCATCTTGGAAACTCCTAATTTTCATGTGGCCCTCACATTGTTTGTTCAGTTTCGTTGGCCTTCATAATCGTGAAGTTTGCATCATGACTTCTTTGTTGCCCCATATGTATCTGCGATGATGAAGATCCTCGTAACTCAACGGGATTAGTAGCCATAATAAGTAATAATTCGCTCCATTATACAGTACTGCACTAAACAAATATTGTACAAAACCTAACAAATTAAACTGTGCACTTAACTTCTATGAAAACGTAGGTAGTTGCCAGTTGATATGTATGATACTGTGAACTTCCGTGCTCGACTTCATAGAATGGTCTCTGCACTGTACTCCGTAACTTATGACGAATTTGAATTGCCAATGATATTTCGCGAGCTCTATAGTCGGTTCATGACTGGAAGAGACTTTCTTGAAGCCCTGCTAAAGATCTACTTTCAAGCCCATTTCGTATCCTTCTGCCAAAGGGTAAACAAACATTGCCATGTGGCAGTCACATGGCAATGTTTACCTGAAATNTTACATTCCACTCTGTGTGTGTACATGTGTTCGTACATGCACGTATCCATTATAAAAGTAATGTATATATTATTAATGGATATTCCATAAGCGTAAAGTTTTTAATCTTGAGAATTTCACACAAAAGAATATGTGATGCAAGCGAAAAACATTTCATTATATAAACCCAAAATGTGAGTATTAAAAATTTGATGTTTCGTGTGCGTACCTGTCTGTCTGTCTCTCTCTCTCTGGATAGGTTTGATTTTGACTGGGGGATTGGGTGGGGGAGAAAAACTTTCACTTTGATTACATATTATAGACACAATACTTTGCAATGAAATGTGTCAACATTCAAGGAGTCCATCCAACAACATTAACATGGCAACGCCAATCTCTCATAAGCCCCCGGATGGCCGTGCTGTAGAGAATTTGTGATTCTTGTTTAACCTAATATTTCATTTATCGGTTTTTTTAATACTAATATCAGCTCTTTGTTATTTGATTTTTCATAACGTATGACTTTAATTTGTGCTAACCTTCTCGTACAGATTCCTTTTGCTTTTGAAATCTGTATAAGAGATTACTCATAGTGCGTTCTAACGTGTTTAATATTTTTCAAATTTATTTCAGGTTTGCTTAAAATTTTATTTACTGTATTTTACGTTGTATGTTGCGGTAGTTTTTGTGTGCAGTCATGAGTTCTAGCAAGGTGAATAAAAGAGAAGTCACCAACGCCAACAGGACATCATTAACCTCACCGAATCGTTGTATTCCCTAATTAGGCGAGGGGAAATGAAACCCTGCAACGTCGCGGAAAGAGCGGCAGAAATGTTGAAACGCTTCAGATCCACAGTTCTAAGGTATGTTAAAATATATGTAGTATTAACCATTGCGTTTGCAAGTTGTGTGTGCTAAGGTCAATTATGTTGGCCTACGAAATGTGTTTACAAGAACATAAAGAAAATTGGTTAATAACTTGATAACGTGATAACGTCGTCAAACGTTGTCTACGTGTATTTTTATCATTTTATTTTGGTAATTATTAAGTTTATAGGGTTTCCTGTAAAAATAAAAATAATTCATTGAAAATCTTATATTTCCACTCTGCTAATGATGCAGAACGCGAGGGGCATTAACGTCAGACTAATTTCGTAATATGTGCCCACCTAACCTAACAGAACCTAACCCCACGATGAGTGAATCACTATTTTACATTTTTTAACTAACCTAGGATTGTAGGGTTATATAGTAACCAATACCTGCCACCTATTAAACTAACCTAAACTAACACACGGCAGAGCATATCACATTGTCACACATCATTTGTAAACAAACCCTTGTATGTTTTTGGTATCAGTAACTGTAGTTGACCCAGTAACTGAATTATGGTCCTTTTTAAATTATGCAAATTAGGTTGGCTATGTAGCACTGAAAGTGAAAAATATGACACTGATAATTTACAATAACTAAAAGACAATGGCTGTAGAACAGTGGTGTTGGGGAAATGCATTAATACACAATTGTTTTCTTAAAAGATTATGACTGCGATTTCATCGATTACGATGTCCTCTCATGTTTAGTGAAGTGATACAGATATGTTTAATAGTAGGGGAAGTTCCAGTTATATCGACTGTAATCTATTTAGTGACGTATAACAATGGCAATTAATGCCGCAATGTAACTTATAAATACAAAACAAGCTCCTTCTTCAGAATCTTAAAATGCACCATCTCTCCATAACCTATATAAAATTAATTGACTATAACAAACTCACTATAGAGGCAATTTTCCTTACCATTGTTTCTTGTCTTTATAATAAATTTCCACTGTATATATTGGGTTGTTTATGAAGAATCCCTCGCAGGGGTACACAAATTCCAACACAAAGTAGTTTTTATTTTTAATTACACATTGTAATACCACCTTTTGGTTAGGTGATTCATACACTCACATTTGAGTCTATATAACCCTACAATCCTAGGTTAGTGTAAAACCCAACAATCCTAGGTTAGTTTAAAAATGTAAAATAGTGATTCACCCATCGTGGGGATAGGTTCTGTTAGGAGGTTCTGTTAGGTTAGGTGGGCACATGTTACGAAATTAGTCGGACGTTAATGCCCGTCGTATATTCGTGTTCTGCATCATTAGTGGAGTGGAAATATACCATTTTCCGTGAAATTATTGTAATTTTTTTTACAGAAAAGCTCCCTAAACTTAATAATTGCCCAAATAAAACGTTAAAAAGACACGTAGACAACGTTGAACGATGTTATCAAGTTATTAACAAATTTTCTTTATGTTCTTGTAAACACATTTCGTAGGCCATCATAATTGACCTTAGCACACACAACTTGCAAACGCAATGGTTAATACTACATATATTTNCTCACACCTAAACACTGTGCAGCCCGCCTCGGATGGTGTCATAAAAACTACTCAACTGGAGGGATGAATGGTGCGAAGTTGTATTTAGTAATGGGAGCAGATTCTGCCTTGGCGCCAGTGATTGTCGTTTGAGTGTACGGCGTCGAACAGAAGAGCGGCAACAACCAGAGTGTATATGGCAGCGGCATACAGAACCAACTTCTCACATCATGGTCTGGGAAGCAATAGCCTACAATGACTGTACACCTGTGGTGTTTGTTGAGGGAACACTGAACAGTGAACGCTACATCCAGAACATCATCCAACCCATTTTTTTTTGCCGTCCCTACAACGCCAAGGAGATGTCCTCTTCCAGCAGGACAATGCCCATGCACACACGTCTCGTGTTCGTGCTCTCGAAGGTGTTTAACTACCCTGGCCAAACCTTCACCTGACCTGTCCCCCCATTGAACATGTATGGGACATGATGGGACGGCGTGTGGTGCGGTCTTCAATACCGGCAACAAACCTCCACCAACTCTGACAACAAATAGAATTAACGTGGAACATTATTCCCCAAGATGACTTCAGACACCTTTATGATTGTCTGTACGCACGACTGCAGGACTGCATCATTGTTAAAGGATGCTACACTATATACGGACATTGTTGTTCAAGACACACTGTAATCTCTGTCCATAGGTGTTACAACCTTGTGATCATTATCATATACAGTGTACAACCTGTATAATTATTCAATAAAACCTTCATTCATGTAGGGCCATTGCGTCCGGGTGTTCATTTTCCATTTTCCACCAGTGTATTTAAAGATAATACAAAAAGAAGTTGGTTTGGTTTGTTTCACGCATTACAATTAAATAGCGTCAGTCGTAAATCGTAAGTAAAATAAAACTTTGCACCATAGCCTTTTAAAGCTAACCAAAAATGTTATAAACAGTCTTTGTATTTATATATATATAATTTAAATCAAACTGTTTGCTAGTGATGTAAATATCGCTAATCGCGAGACATGTGTGTTATGTGATCGCCCATATTTCAGTAAGCATGGTAGAATGTTACAAACTATAGGTCTTAAATATAAGTTGACTGCCAATTTCAGAAAGCTAAATTTTCGTAAAAAAAACAGACATATATTTAGGCAAAAATGGTATGTTCATGAGCCAGTTAAATATTTACTTTGCTACTACGCACATGTAGCGCTCTTACTCAGTCATAAATCTAGTGGCTGTGACGTGTTTGCAAAACATTCTACACTGAAAGAAGCTAAACGCTGGCAAATAATCACGTATTTAAATTCAGTGATGAAATTCACTGTCTCCCGTCTTAGATTGTGCCACACCAATGTCTTAATTAGCATGCTGCCATATAGTGATTAATGCAGTGCAAGTCACTACCTGCAGCAAAAAATCTTTCCACAACCAGTTGAGTGTTTTAGGTCTTAAATTGATGTGGCTTCTTTGACAGCAATAGCAGTTACAACTTCCGCATCACTTCATTCATGAAAAATTGTTTCAGTGCAGTAGCACTCCTTAGAATTGGGAGTTGTACTGTTGTGCATAAAGCACATTAGCTAACTTTTTTTAAAATTTGTCTGTTAAATTTACAAAAACTGTTTTTATTTCACATATACTGTATATTAGAAAATCATAAAATATGAATTTGAAAGCTGGATAAAATTATTGCGTACTAGGATGTTTTCAGGTCTTTTTTTGTCCATCTATCTCTTTGTTTGATAGTCAGCAAAGCAGATGATTAATAATCTTTTTGATATTGTATTAAAAATAATAGTAGTTGTTTGATTTAATGTAGTATGTTGGCTGATACTTCTGTCTAGGAGTTTGAATGATTTTTGCTTGGCTCCTTGAGACAGGATGAGTACTCACAACTTTTACCTTATATACTTGTCCTTACCACACACTGCATACGACTCCGGAAATCTGGATCAGGATGTTCACAATGAGACGGGGGTCTAATTTGCCAGAATTTCTGCCCATCTGCTATGTTTAGAGCGTAACTAGCAACACGATGCAGTTTTCAGTAAAATGATAATAACTACAGGCAAGACAATGATCTTCCTACATAAACCTGCAGCATAACACTGAAGAAGATGCCTTACCTTGCTGTAGAATCGCTGTTGTAGACTGCCCTTGGATGAGGCAGTTTTAGACGCGGTTATCCACGCCGGAGATGCCATAAAGTGGGCCCGTGCCTTCCGTAAATGCAGTGATGTAGTCACGTTATCACGACCCGGAGGTATACTGGCGGGTGCCACCTATGTGAGGTGGGAGGTTTCCTGAGTCGCCAATGCTGATCATTGGAGTGTCGCCACAAAGTATTGCAGTGCTCCGAGTTACTGGCGTGGATCAATGAAAGACTATAGTGATGGCACAGGTCCAAATATTTGAAATAATAAATCTTGATTGATTTTTATTTAAAACGTAATGAAATAGAATCCTGCTTGGGGAGGGGAACTTTTGAATTTTGCGCTATGTAATCCAGAGTAAGCTGCAAGCTCATAAGGAAGAAGCAGCTCCTAGACTTCAGATTAAGATGAGTATTGTTTTAGTTAAGAGGACAGTATGGGAGTCCCAAGACATTTTAGCGTTTTTATAAACGTTTGCTTAAAATCATGTAAATTTTGGAAGGTTTTTGAGAGAAAACTATGTTCATTTATTTTTACGGTCAAATTAATGTGTCTCCAAGTGGTAAATTTAGCATGTTGCTGGTTAAAAATAAGATGGGCAACTGTTTTCATGTGCACATGAAAATGTAATTGAAATGGTAATAAGATATTTTGCAAAGGTTAAAATACAATTGCATTTTACAGAAACACTCATCTCTTTCAAATTATTATTCAGGAAAAAATTTTTTTTACGCTGCTGCATTTTATGGAGGAAGTACTGAATGAAGTTAATTTTTTAAGATATTACTCCTTTGTGCTGCCCTTGACTGATGTGCTGGGCATCACAACTACTTGCAGAACAAACATAACCACACTAGGGAAACTCAATAGGAAATACTACCAAGAAATAATGTAGCTGAACACACACACTAGTTGAAAGAAAATAATGATTTACTTAAGCCAAAGATATTTTTGTGATATCAGAAATACTATGGATGTGGCAGAAAATCCAATCTCATTTAAGTGTGCCAATTTTTAAATCAATAAAAATTAAATTTTTAGGTGTGTTTCTCAGATAACAACTAATATGTGTCATTTAAATAGCCCTTGGCATCGCTAGGCTAGCCTCTCTCGTGATGTGCACTTCATAAAATTAGATAACTTAGTTATTTTCAAAATAATTGCAAATCACATTAAAGTTGAAATAAAAAAATAAACATGTTCTCCATTCAATAATATTTTGTGGTAGAGCCTGTCAATCTAAAACTTGGGTTTCTATGAGAGTAATTTAGTAGGTAAATCAGTTCCATGGTGAAATCCAGAAAAAAAAAGTGGCATCATGGAAGCGTCCAAAAATTATTAAATAATTTTTGGCTCTGTTCACTTTGAAAAATTATAATAGGCTTATCTGTTATGTTTTTTTTTTTAACTCGCTGACGCACCTAGGACCGTCCAGGATGCTGAGGACGTCTTCCCGCAGTCTTTCCCAAAGGCTTACGGGCCTTGTGTGCAGAAAATTATAGTTCAGTCGCACACGCAACACAGTGCTACTTATATTAATTTACAAAATTTTACTTGCGTGTGTGGTCTGGAACAGGCTTTCTTCTCTACGTCTACTGAACACGTCTTCACCGCTTCAGGACAGTCTGTTATATACGGCAGACTCATGAAATTTTTTGCCATAATAAACAGAAAAGTGAGAAATTAAATAAAATTTCTTGTTTGTGTCCCATTAAATACATATGAAAAATAGGTAACATAAAATGTTAGATCTGAGATGTTACACCATTCAGTGGTGTTAGGTGGTTGGTAAATTTTCAGAATGGATTTTTGGACCAGGAACTTATGAACTTGCAACACATCATATGAACGAACATTGCCGTGGTGGATAATCCACTTTCCAGATAAGAGTTGTAATTTTTTTTTTCTGAAGAATTTCCTGTAACCTTTTCAGAATCTTGAAGTAACGATGTTGATTAATCAATGTACTAAGTTTTCTGAACTTGTAGTGAACAATCCCCTTGTTATTGAAAAAACTCACCAGCATGGTTTTAAACTGACATGCATGCTTTCTGCAGGTGAGATAACTACTTTGTTTTCCACTGCATGCCTGGGTGGTTTGTTTGCAGATTATACTGGGAAAACCATGTTTTATCACTGGTAAATAACCTGATCAAACACAGCTGCTTTCTTCTAAAGATCAAATGAAATTTGGAGAATATGTTCTTTCCAAGATTTTTTCAAGATTCTGGTCTCTGCCTGTGTTGAAATATTTCAGATTCCCAAATACCCTTTAAGAATCTGCCACATCGTTTTCCTGGTTATGTTCAATTTTTCTGCCATCATTCACACACTTTATCTTTGATTTAAGCATATTAATATTTGCACATTGTTCACATTTGCATCTGTCCTTTGCATTTTTTGCTGCCCACTTCTTGCATTACACACTCTTCCAGCCTCACTCCTAAAATCGCCTATGGCATTTACAAGCAATTGATTATGTTATTGCACGTTAAATAAATAAAAACAACTTTCTTGAATTGTGACGAATTAGAGATCTTTATTTAAATTACACATACTATGTAAAGAAAAAAAAAATTAATTTACGTGGCTTTAAGATGAAAATATTTTTATGTCGCTATAAACATAAATGATAAAGCATTGAACTGTTCCACTTTGACAGCCAAAATTTAAAATTGGGAACAACTGTTATAAACTTTTTTTTACATCTCTTTTGTGTCAGTAATTTTACAAAATGTTTATATACGGTTTTTATTTAAATAAATTGTTAGGCATTTAAATTTGTCATACAAGTTTGATTCGGGTATTCATTAATTTCAGTTTTATCACAAATGTTAGAGTAAGTTCCTCCAAATGTCACTCCTTATAAATTACAAGCATATTTGAATGACAATGAACACCATTCCTCAGGAAAATTACGATTTTGTTCTATCGTTGCCTTGTGCAGTCTCAAATCAAAGGAATACGTACAATTTCATTTATTAGTTTGTGAACTAGGGAAAACAGGGGCCACGGTGGCTGATCAGTTAGCCTGCTCGCCTCCCAACAAGGCGAAACGGGTTCACTTCCCGGCTGGGTCACTCCCGGATTTTCGCATGTGGAAATCGTGCTGAATGATGCCGCTGGTCGGCGGGTTTTCTTGTGCCTTCCGGTATTGAAGAAATCATGAAAAATATGCGAGAACGGAGCTTGAAAGAATATTAGGCGTGAAAATAACAGGTTTGGTTTTTTTCTTAGATAAACAAAGGACAAAGAAATTACATTCTTGGTTGCTGCACTTGGTGGTTCAGTAGACCTTGATGCTAGGGTGAGATAAAAATAAAAGAATACCCTAACTTTGAAGGTCTATAATATCAAAACCAAACAGCCTACAACCTTGGTTGACCAATCAAATGAACTGTGGAACTGTGAAGTTTGTTTACAATATCTTCATAAATGTTCAATGTGTCCACCATGAGCATCCCGAATGACATATACGCAATAATCAAACTCATTTCACACTCTGCAGGAAACCATAATTATGTATCTAGTAAATTTTTAAATTTTTAGTAATTTTAAATTATTAATTTTTTGGAATTGAACTAATATTTATCTTTCTGTCTGACATTGGTGAAGTATGTCGAGTTCAGGAGAGCAGGGATAGAATAACAAAACTGCTCAGGAATGAGAATAAAATGCAACACAACATATTTAGAAAAAACAATGCTATCATATTCAGAAAGATGTAAATTAGCAGTTCTAAGCCGAAACAATGTTTGTCTCAGAGTTGCTTGTTTTTCAGAGGAATCACGCACCAGTTATTTGAAATGTTTGCAAATTTTCTGTAATGGTATAAAGACAGAAGAATTATACACATTCATCAACCGTGTATTGATAATCATAACAGTACATTTTGTCAGTAGGTTAGATGTAGGTACAGTAGTTTATACACGTGCACATGCAGTTATTTGTCGTTTCCACTCTAAATATATTGAAAGGTAATTACAGTAAATATATTAATTTGTCAATAATAACGAAAATTTTGTATCCCTAATATTTTGACCAAATTAGTGTGATGTCAAATTCTTTGATATGGTTTTAAATGGCGGGTGGCCTGAAACAGAAACAACTGGGTCTTCGTTTATGATTCTGTACATAGTTTATAACCATTATGAGTGTATGTGATCAACTTTATCAATATGGTTGTCTTAATTTTTATATAGGCCATGGCAGATTCAAAGTAGTAGTTCATATGGATTCGGCTAATGTTTTTTTTAGCTAAAGCAATCTTGTACTGTTTAGATCCAAATTTGCGACAGTATAAACTTAGCTAGATTCAGTACAGACATTCATTTGGTTTGCTGTACTGTGAGAGAGTAATATGGATGCCAAATACACAGTTTCTGAATGTAATTTGTGTCACAATTAGGATATCAGTACTGCTTATTTTTATATTTTGTGAAGCTTAGTTGTGGCACAATTAGGCTTAATTCTGTTCAAAACACTCCATGCGGAAAAAGTGAAAACAAAAGAAGTAAAATGGCGCATTCAGGGTTTTTGAAAACTGTAACACAATCATGTCTTAGGTCTCTTCCTCTTTAAGGTTTTTTAGTTTTCGAACACTACTTATTACTACACACTATACAGGAGCCCTACAAAAATACGTCAATTTCTCACAATAATTATTGAGGTATAGGTAACTGCGTAGAGGCGTTTAAAGTACGTTACTAATTCTTTGTCTTTATTTGACATAGAATTTTCATATGTAAGCTGCAGGATTAATAAGTTTGATGATAAAGACATAGTGACTATGTGTATATTTGTTTTTTTTCTTAGTATGTAATTTTTATCCTCAAAGTACATGAACACACTTTAGTTCAGTATGTGCAGTGGTGAATTTTAAAACTCAATTGAACATTTGATGTAGAAGTTGCACCTAATCCGTCAGAGCAAAATCAAAATACGAGGTTTCTTGAAGTTTGAAACCCGGTAACTTGTTAAGAACTGTTTTGTACTTAATACTGTATGTGTCTAAACTGACGTGCGTCTATGAAACAATAATATTGAACCTAGTACCTACGACTGCAGCCTGGCCAGTGTCATGCTTCCTTATCATCCCCACAACTGTGTCCTTTCTGGGTAATGCAGGAGAATAAGTGACTACCTTTCATTTTACTTTGATTCCTCTTGTCATTTTGGGCCTTCGATTTGCTGTTGGGGCAACATAACTTTTACTTTTTTTTTTTTTCTAGTTACAGGCAGTTTTTTTGTTTTTTATTTAGTTTTGATTGTGCTCTACTAACACTTCCTTATAGGGTTGTATTTTTTTAATACTGTTATAAAGAGAGCAGAGTTAAACAAATTTTAAATTTATCTTTCATAAACCAAACTGGAGTGTACGTAAAGCAAAACAAATCATTGTGCCAACCATGCATTACACGCTTGTCATATCAAATAAAGAGTATAAAATTATCTGGTTCCATTTACCAGATATTTAATTACCCATGTACATGTTTTGCTCACAAATACTTTTTGATTCAACAAAACTTATATTTCATTTCAGACATTTGTGAAGAAATTATGTAATTCTTCTTTATGCTTTCTTTACAGCAAAATATTATGTGTAATATAATGTACGAAACATAGATTTGCATATTCTTGGTGTTAATTTTTTAATACAGTGTAATGTTCCTTCTCGTTACCTACCGTATTTATAATAATGCAGCCGCACCGTTGGGCGCCATCTTGTAACGTTGCGGAAGTATTACCCTGCCGAATGTTTACGTTGCCACGGCTTGCTCATAGGTAGAATACGAGACTCAGTACCAGGTGACGCCGATTAATTAAAAAGAAGAAGTTCCAGATAAGTTTGCTATATACTTTATTTATCATATAAGTTTCACAGTGCACAGACGACTTTCCAGTTTACAGAGTACGAACTTTCACAATCAGTTATACCAGTGCAGAAAACAGCGCCACAGTAGTTTACGGTTTATTAATGTCTCAAACTTGCCTCGCAAGACTAAGTTACGAAGGCAGGAGGGATGTTCGTTCCCTCCTGGCACCCTAACGACCCACGCCCTTTCGGACTGGTGCGTCTTCTCACGCCCGACGCGTCTTCTTCGACGGTTGGTGACTTTCTCTCCCTAGGCGATAGGCACCACCAGTATATATTAGGCAGGCCTATCTCCCCCTTCTCCTAAGATAAGCGCATGGCCTCCGGCATCTGCCAGTAGCGTCATCCAAAACTACGCTGTGTCCCGCGCTCACAACATGTTATTGTACCCGCAACGGCCACATAACCAAAACAACAACTTTCGAAACTAGACGGTAAACGGACTCCTGTTACAACGTAAACCGCAGATGTCCATTCGATAACCTTCAAAAGCACACGTCTGCTCGAAANAGCAGATGTCCATTCGATAACCTTCAAAAGCACACGTCTGCTCGACAAACAAACACGGGAAACGAACCACCGCGGCTTTAACTTGAAACCTGACAAAATATTACGAAGCTTTCCAAAGCTAAATACACACGAAAGAATTTTACACCCCTGTCCCGAAAAATTAAGCATACTGCGTCATTACAACAGGTAACATGTTTTGAGGAATACTCAGGGTGAACTGTTGAAATACATTTTAGACACTGATCTGAAACGTATTTTGAACACTATTTAATTTTAAAGCATTTTTCTAATTACCTTTTGTTTTCCTTGTAGAGCTCGCTTTCAATCTGTTATGATGTGTGTGAAAGTTAATGTTCATTATTGCCGATTACATTCAAAAGTTAGAATTTTTATTCAATTGAAAATGAGTTTTAAGAACCAATCAAAAAGCGTGGAAGAAAGGACAGGTTCCAATCTGTACATGCAATGAAGATGCCAACATTTGGATGACACAGCTTGCTTGTATGGTCACCAAAAATGCAAACCGCTTTATTTTTAAAATATAAATGTGTAACTGATATGTTTCATTCTAAATAACTGATTTTCTATAAATTGTGGCAATGGTTAGTAATAAAATTATCGCAATGGTAGCATTTTTCTTATGCAGAAGTATTAATAAGAAAAATATAAATTGATAAAATACAAAATATTGTGTTAAAACTTAATTTATTTTTGTCTTAGCAATAAATAGACATATGGTTCACTTATCGTACGCATTCATCGTAATTAAATGTGTGTGTATAATAACAAACACATTAAGTTAGAACTAAGGAAAATCTCACTTGTAGCACTTCCAGGAAGTATTTTTTACACGAGAAATCTATTGAGACAAACAGCAGCCTCCACTTTAACAGTTAAAAGTAAATTTACAGTCACCAGAGCCATTAAACAAAATAAGATAGTGAGAACGTAAAATTGTATTGTAAGAGCACATGATATAATTATCAGAAGAGGCTTGTGTGAAACAGTGGGCTCATTCGTGTTGATTATGGAAATATCGCATCTCTGCAGGCTGTGAATCTACAAAACGGTGTTGGAACATTTGTCTGTTGCGTAGCGTTCACCTGCATGTTGCAGATTGTCGAGACTGCTGTTCCTACAGGTTTTCCATGAGTAAGAGCAATCCGAAGACATACTTGGGATATTCAGACTAACTGACAACATGATTAGTGTTGCATAATTTCATCAGATTTTCAGTTTTCTGTATTTTCGTATGACAGTGAATGTTGGTTTATCGTCTTCCGCTTAACCTGCCATACATTTTGATGAGTTTGCTATTGATTTCAGTTAAAATAGGGCTACACCTGTTGTTTTTATCAACTAACGAAAAATAGGATTCACGTTTCTCCTTTTAATAAATATGCAGTAGTTAAACAATTTTAAAACTGTTGGAACTGTTACAACAGTGCAAGCCTTCATTCATTGGCTAAAACCAATAATGATTGAGAAAATTGTTTTAATGAAAGTACTTTCCACGAAAGTGTGTACCTACATAACAGATTTTAGGCCCAAACTACCATTGGAAGTTCTACTCTTTGTGCACGGTTTATCTGTATAAGTCGCAAGCATTGACTCAACCATGCTACCTGCAGTTATCACTGTACAATAACATTATCTACTGCTCACTTTTTTTTTATTTCTTTCTCACAGAGGAATTTCTGTTGTGCGTTAGTTCATGAGATCTCAACATAGATGATGCAGCGTACGTTTTAGCAGTATGTAGTGCTATCATATGAGGAAGTTATTAACCACCTGTGCAGTCAGTACATCATGGTAAAAACGTTTCTCCCATGGAGTCTTAATAGCAGTCACTGCTTCAAACCATTTTAGTGGGACTGTGACCCGACTCATTCATTAGTTGCCATAAGTCTTCGAAATTCATGAAAAGCAATAGAAACACTGCAATGGGAAATTAAAAATAAACATTAACATAAGAACGTAAGATTACTATGCCAAAGATAACATAACTCAAATTAAGTTCAGCAGTAAAAATTGTATCGTGACCTGTCACAGATAGACATAACTCAACCATTCTTATATGTCTTAGGCATATGGACACAACAACAAATTAAAATTAAGTTTAAACAATATATATAAAATTAATAAACATGTTAAATTACAGCGTAATAATTCTCTGAAAGAAAAAAAAGAAAGGTAGACCTAATTAAAAAAAATTCAAATAAAATTATTAAATTCAGCTACTTACATGATGGAAAATTAAATAAGAATGCTGTTGGTACTAGTGAGCACCNTCAAATAAAATTATTAAATTCAGCTACTTACATGATGGAAAATTAAATAAGAATGCTGTTGGTACTAGTGAGCACCAGGCCTCAAACAGACTTGTGCACACGTGCACTTCCTAGAAGGGACGGCACGGCGCCTCATAGTTTTCGCCTCCTTCCCTCTTAACCGCCTCTGGTGACAATTGAAGGAATGGGGAAAGGGGGAAGCCCAAGTTGTGGCAAGTAGGGACTACAAGGAGCAACAGGTTAGTGTGGACAGATGGCTCTTGGCAGTGTGTTTATTCCTATGTAGCATATTTTGTGCATGTATCGTGCAGCAATAAACATCAGTATGTCTAAATTGGTTTTATTTTGCACCATTATATGACGCGTGTTTGCATCAACAAATGCTGCTGATACAACATGATAATCATATTAAATTCAGATACCACTGAATCTAGTCTGTAATTATTATAGCATTATCAAATTAATTTTAGCATTTCATCGAACTGCCTCGTGCTGTGATACATGCCTCAATAGGAGAGGCTTGAAATCAAACTCCATATGTTATCCGGGCTTTAAATCATGACCACTTCAACTTGGATGACAAATTTTGCAACCTGTAAACACTCCAGAGCTGTGTGCGGGAGAGAGTTATCTTGCTGGAAATTGGCTCCTGGACACTCAGTCATGAAAGGTAACACACATGGGCCTTAGGACGTCTTCATTGTATTGCTATGCATTCACTGACCCTCTTAGTGGTGGATGATCGTATGTGATGGCAACCTAAACAGTCACACTAGAAGTAGGAGATGTATGCTGCTGTAAAGAGGCAGGGATTGTAGCACTCACCTGCATTCTTCTAGATTCTGGCAAGGTGGTCATCAGTTCCCAAAGAAAAGAGAGTTGTCATTAGAGACAAAACATCGCCAGTCAATAGCATTTCATGTTTCTGTCTCCTAACACTATTGCAAACAAAGATGATCATTTTNGAGACAAAACATCGCCAGTCAATAGCATTTCATGTTTCTGTCTCCTAACACTATTGCAAACAAAGATGATCATTTTCGGGTGTTCATGGCACACCACAAAATTACCATCGTTGTTGCAGAGATGTCTGTCATAGCCATCGGGAAAAACCTAACGGTAGAGCTGAGGTGCTATGGCAAAGCTTCAACCTTATCACTGAATGGTGGGCAAGAAGACTTTAGTTCTATTATGCTTATCTGGTAATTAAATATTCCTCTCTTATGGGGGAATTTTGGGATCATCCAGAATGTGTCCATCATGTATATATGGTACGTAAATGTGTCCATCATGTATATATGGTACGTAAATGTGTCCATTGCTCTGAAACACAATTTTATTGTGTAGTCCAAACTCAATTGTTTTGATGACTGTTTATGTAAGTCACATGATGTGCAATGGCAGTGCCCTATAATGTCTTACATGCATGGACCATTGTACAGTTTTCTTCCAATTTTCCTGTTGTTTTCCATAGTTACCCACTGGTTTTTACAGGCTGTGCAAATTTCCAAGGCGATTAGTGTACAAGCATTTTACTTTTCCAGGTGGACGAAAGATGCTACTGATAAGTATGTTTTTTTTCCAAAAAGCTAGTATCTTTGAGCATATCAAGTTTTTTCTAGTCATATGGATGCTGTAAATTATACAATGCTACCTTTTTGGAAATAACTGTCTGAAGTATTAAACTTAGATAAATAGAGGTGTATGCATATTCATTACTAGTAAGCAAAATTTGGTGAGAATTGGTCCAGTAGTTCCTCAGTTAGCAACCTGTGTAAATGGCCAGCAAGAGGCAATTAATTAGTATATTTTATAATGTTCACCTTATTCACAGCACCAAGTATACCACCAGAATACCAAGCTTGATTAAAATTTTTTCAGCTAGCACTGATGGAAACATATTTAATTGTTACTGTTAAAATTATCAGCACAAAATGCGGTGCGGTGCGTAGGTTCTAGTGACATGGTGTTTTTCTTCGTCAGAGGAAGAAACTTGAATAAGCGGAGCGGAACTTGTCGCTCTCTCTCTGAAAGTTTCGCAGCGCTAGTAGTAGCAGGAAAGTTATACATTGTAATGATGCAGTTTATAATAATTAAATTGGGACATTTGATTAATTTTCTTTTGTTTTTCGAGGAACTATAATAGCTTCTCAGTTTTGGCTGTGTTGGAATGTTTATCTGCCATGCGTTTGCTTTTTCTGAAATCGCAGCTTAGGTTGTGTCAGCATTCGTAGATACAAGCTTTTACCTTTTTCGTAGACATTTTTTCCTTTGAGAATGTTCTAGAAATTAGATTATTTTTACTACGACGCAGTTCGGCATGGCATGGCGTGGGGAAGTGGTTGTGGCGGGGTTTGCACGGCATTTCAAAGGGATTCTGTACCACACCATGCCCTTATTTGGTCAGGTTTTTGGCACCCTGGTGCGATGAGTGGGGGTAGTGCACGGGGCAACTTTAGTCTCAAGCTTCCGCCCACTAACAGTCGACAACCAGCTCTAGCAGAAGACACGTTGAACGGTGGCAAATTTCTCCTCTCGCGATGCGAGTTTTGAGTGACATGAATAAGAAATGAACTACTGTGACACTGTTCTTTGCTTGTCTGACTCGTTAAGCTGACTGTTTGACTCTGCATTAATGAAAGAATGTGAACTGTTTATTTTGAATTTGAAATAATACAGAGGAAGTAATCAGAGACTTAAATTATTTATTTTATTTTTAATATGGCGCCTTTATTTAAGTTTTATGTCTGTACCGAGTGAATAAAACCGAGCTTTGGTTTCCAATTGCCAATTCTGATGTCTGCGACATTACAACATGTTTTCAATTTTAGCATATTTCATACTTAATACAACAAAAATAATGATTTTTGAATTTGTAATTTTAACTGAAGCGAGATAGTAATGTTTGAATACTTATTATAATATATTTAGATGTGATGGCAGGACGGTTACAAATGGGAAGTTGGCAGAAGTGACGACATGACATGGCATGTTGCTTTTTGCTGAACAAAGCGTTAATTTTTCTTAACTAGAAAAATACTTAAAATTACCACATCAAGTGTTTACATGTTGTGTTTTTTAAACCTACCTAGGCAAGTAATTATTAATGATGTGATAAATCTGTATTTTCACTGCAGGAGAAAACTGTAATGTGTGTTGTGTGCGTTGCGAGTGAAAGGGTGTCGCTGTCATCATGCTGGGTGTGTGTGTGTGTGTGTGTGTGTGTGCGTGCGTGCACGTGCGCAGGTACCTATGCAAAGAAATATGAGCGGAATAAAAGTTACGGTAGACCTATCTGTGTGCACGTTCACCACTATCTTTTAAGTTTGTCGCTGCTACGTACAAAAAATAAGCGACACGAGTTGCGTGCTCCAATTTACTGTTTATTTGACTGGTTGCTCCTTTGTTTTAATGTTTATTCTAACTGAGGCTGTAAATAACCCAACACATATTCATAACAATGTTAACAAAATGTAAAATAATAACCGTAAGAACTTTCATCAATACAGACATTGTTAAAATGTCATAATACTGACCTAAGTATGGTTATAGGCATAAATTGTGAACATTCATACGTAATGGTTTCTGAAATATGGCAGAATTCATTGAACAGCTGAAAACACTAAACAAAGTATTTGGCAGTTAAAATGTAAAAATCACATGGCAGTGTTTATGTTTACATGTAGCGGAAGGATACTTAATCTGTAATCAAAAGTAGAACTTTAGCAGGGCTTTAGAAAAGTGTAAAGTAACCATGAATGGCCAACACACTGATTTACAATTTACCTATCAAAAGGAATTTATGCAAAGAACAATGTGATTGTAGGTAAATTGTAGGTTTTTGCTATAAACCTGTGCTGTCTGGAAAAAAAAAAAGGATGCTAATAATTTATTGTTTAGTTATGTTTGAGCATGACCTCTGTGATGCACCTGTTGAGAAGTGTTCTTAGGGTATTAAATTTTATTTAACTTCAGCCTAAAATGTTATTTTCGAGAAAAGTGGGACATGTCTCTGTAATAAGTTCAACCAAACCTGTGTTGTATCATTCTTTCCTTGCTGCTTGTCTGTAATTGCACGTAATATTTTATTATTAGCTATAATATTGTATTACTTGTGAATGAGGAATTGAAAAAAAGACAGGGAGGGGATTACCTCTATCGTCTTCCTCTGGATCCGTGCCTGATATTACCACCATTTAAATGGCAATTATTTGATAATGTAATCATAAGTAAAGTTTTGTAGTAGGTATACAGGTTGTTCATAAATTAAATGCCCAAATTGTGGGTGGTTATACCTTATGAAAAATAAAGTCGAAAATATACAGGACACCATATACCTAAACTGAATATAAAAGGAGATATGAGCGTATGAAAATTAAGTTTTGAAAATGTATTTTTGCTGAATGCTTTGTACAACACCTACAAAGTCCAGCAAAAAGGTGACATGCTTTCCATGTTGCAGACACACATGCGTAATACTGGCCATCCTTGGTTTGTGCGAACTGTTTGGCTTGAGGAAGTGATATGTCAGCACATAAACGATATGCCCTCCACTAGAACACGCTCTATAGCTTGCCAAATGGGCGAGTCCTATTCAACCGTGTGGAACGTACTGTGGGTAAATCGCCCCCATCCCTGCCGCTGGCAGAAAGTACAAGGCATTCAGCAAAAATACATTTTCAAAACCCAGTTTTTACAGGCTCATATCTCCTTTAATATTGTGTTTAGGTATATGGTGTCCTATATATTTTCGACCTTAGTTTTTATAAGGAATCACCTCTCACAGTTTGACCATTGAATTTCCTAACATCCTATATTGCCAGTAGATAGTTTATAGAGTAGAGGTTCGGATTTTGTACTGACAAGTCCAGTGAGAGTTGTGAAATGTTACAAAAATCGTTCATTTACCAAGTGGAAAAGATTTAGTGTAGACTTTAAAACAATTTTTTCCAAACTCACTTTTGTATGCCTGTATATATGTTGTGTAGTGGTTATTCTGTATAATTCATTATAACTGTTTATTTCTAGGTAAAATTTTTCAAATTTTCCTGTAGTTCAGTGTTTGAAAATGTTTTGGACTTGTGTGCATTTTTTTTTATAAATTAACATTTTTTCTTCCTTTTTTCATGTTTCAGCCTCAGAAGTGGGAACAAATTCTGGTGATTCATATGTTATCAAAATAGTACGTATATATTGCACTTACCATTAATTATAAAGATGTTATAAGTGAACGTAGGTAATGTATAGACTGATAAACCAGTTGTTGTTTCCAAATTTTTTACTGAGCACGCCACTGAGATTGAGGGTAAGGAACTATTTATTTTTAACATTATAAAAAAAAATATAAGTCTCACTCAATTACCACTTGCTTGTTGCTGAACCCAAGAAACTGCAGGTTACTTCGTGAAAACCACTGGTTTTCCTTCTCATATAAAGTGTGGTTCACAAAATATTTCGTATTTAGATGCTTAGAACCAAATTCTTTGTAGTTCATACAGTATAACCTCACTGCGTGACCTCTTTTTTATGATCATCTCTCCTCTACAACCTATTTGTGAGGAACAGTAAATTATTTGTGCTCAAAAAGTTGAGAATTTTAGGGAAATAGCCCTGAAAATACGTTCGTTATACTCTTTTTGGTTGCTGCACATTGCATTTCTCGTAGCGGATGCTGTTCTGCAAGTTGTGCTTAATTAAAAAATACAGTCAACTCACAGCACTACGACCTCGAGAAAAACAGCCCTCTCAAAAACTTTTTTTTGGGAACCGTGAAAAATTTAATTAAATAATTCATAAATTTTAAAGAAATAGGTTGAAAAATATGTTGGTTACATTTATTTTTATCCCTAACTGTTGTGATTCTCTTTGCCATTACTGTACGACTCAGAAGCTAAGAAAGATCTAAAAATATACATACCATGCTAACGCACGACTGTCCTCCCCTTCCAGCAAGGTCACCAATGCTTACCAGGGGCTGTGGTGGTGTAATGGTTAGATTACTCACCTCCCACCTAGACGAACCGGGTTCAATTCCCAGTGGGATCGCTCCCTAATTTTTGCTTGTTGGAATCGTCCTGGGCAATGCTGCTNAGACAAAACATCGCCAGTCAATAGCATTTCATGTTTCTGTCTCCTAACACTATTGCAAACAAAGATGATCATTTTTGGGTGTTCATGGCACACCACGAAGTTACCATCGTTGTTGCAGAGATGTCTGTCATAGCCATCTGGAAAAACCTAATGGTAGGGCTGAGGTGCTATGGCAAAGCTTCAACCTTATCACTTGATGGTGAACATCAAGCTTTAGTTCTATTATGCTTATCTGGCAATTAAATATTCCTCTCTTCTGGGGGAATTTTGGGATCATCCAGAATGTGTCCATCATGTATATATGGTACGTAAATGTGTCCATTGCCCTGAAACACAATTTGATTGTGTAGTCCATACTCAATTGTTCTGATGACTGTTTATGTAAGTCACATGATGTGCAATGGCAGTGCCCTATAATGTCTTACATGCATGGACCATTGTACAGTTTTCTTCCAATTTTCTTGTTGTTTTCCATAGTTACCCACTGGTTTTTACAGGCTGTGCAAATTTTCAAGGTGATTAGTGTACAAGCATTTTACTTTTCCAGGTGGACGAAAGATGCTACTGATAAGTATGTTTTTTTCCAGAAAGCTAGTATCTTTGAGCATATCAAGTTTTTTCTAGTCATATGGATGCTGTAAATTATACAATGCTACCTTTTTGGAAATAACTGTCTGAAGTATTAAACTTAGATAAATAGAGGTGTATGCATATTCATTACTAGTAAGCAAAATTAGGTGAGAATTGGTTCAGTAGTTCCTCAGGTAGCAACCTGTGTAAATGGCCAGCAAGAGGCAATTAATTAGTATATTTTATAATGTTCACCTTATTCACAGCACCAAATATACCACCAGAATACCAAGGTTGATTAAAAAATTTTCAGCAAGCCCGGACTCTCAGTATTTGAAGTTTTGGCTGTGTTGGAATGTTTATCTGTCATGCGTTTGCTTTTTCTGAAATCGCAGCTTAGGTTGTGTCAGCATTCGTAGATACAAGCTTTTACCTTTTTCGTAGACATTATTTCCTTTGAGAATGTTCTAGAAATTAGATTATTTTTACTACGACGCAGTTCGGTATGGCGTGGGGAAATGGTTGTGACGGGGTTTGCACGGCATTTCAAAGGGATTCTGTACCACACCATGCCCTTATTTGGTCAGGTTTTTGGCACCCTGGTGCGATGAGTGGGGGTAGTGCACGGGGCAACTTTAGTCTCAAGCTTCCGCCCACTAACAGTCGATAACCAGCTCTAGAAGAAGACACGTTGAACGGTGGCAAATTTCTCCTCTCGCGATGCAAGTTTTGAGTGACGTGAATAAGAAATGAACTACTGTGACACTGTTCTTTGCTTGTCTGACTCGTTAAGCTGACTGTTTGACTCTGCATTAATGAAAGAATGTGAACTGTTTATTTTGAATTTGAAATAATACAGAGGAAGTAATCAGATACTTAAATTCTTTATTTAATTTTTTAATATGGCGCCTTTATTTAAGTTTAATGTCTGAACCGAGTGAGTAAAACCGAGCTGTGATTTCCAATCGCCAATTCTGATGTCTGCGACATTACAACATGTTTTAAATGTTAGCATATTTCATACTTATTACAGCAAAAATAATCATTTTTGAATTTGTAATTAAAACTGAAACGAGATATTAATGTTTGAATACTTATTATAATATATTTAGATGTGATGGCAGGACAGTTACAAATTGGAAGTTGGCAGAAGTGACGACATGGCATGTTGCTTTTTGCTGAACAAAGTGTTAATTTTTCTTCCCTAGAAAAATACTTAAAATTACCACATCAAGTGTGTACATGTTGTGTTTTTAAACCTACCTAGGCAGGTAATGATTAATGATGTGATAAATCTGTGTTTTCACTGCAGGAGAAAACTGTAATGTGTGTTGTGTGCGTTGCAAGTGAAAGGGTGTCGTTATGTCTCCATCGTGGTCATCACGCTGGGCGTGTGTGTGAGTGCGTGCAACGCGTGCAGGTACCTATGCAAAGAAATATAAGCGGAATAAAAGTTACGGTAGACCTATCTGTGTGCACGTTCACCACTATCTTTTAAGTTTGTCGCTGCTACGTACAAAAAATAAGCGACATGAGTTGCAAATTGACTATTTTTATTTGACTGGTTGCTCCTTTGTTTTAATATTTATTCTAACTGAGGCTGTAAATAACCCAACACATATCAATAAAAATGTTAACAAAATGTAAAATAATAACTGTAAGAACTTTCATCAATACAGACATTATTAAAATGTCATAATACTGACCTAAGTATGATTATAGACATAAATTGGGAACATTCATACGTAATGGTTTCTGAAATATGACAGAATTCATTGAACAGCTGAAAACAGTAAGCAAAGCATTTGGCAAAAACGTAAAAATCACATGGCAGGGTTTATGTTTACATGTAGCGGAAGGATACGTAATCTGTAATCAAAAGTATAACTTTAGCAGGGCTTTAGAAAAGTGTAAAGTAACCATGAATGGCCAATACACTGATTTACAATTTACCTATCAAAAGGAATTTATGCAAAGAACAATGTGATTGTAGGTAAATCGTAGGTTTTTGCTATAAACCTGTGCTGTGTGGAAATTAAAGTTTAAAAAAAAAACAGATGCTAATAATTTATTGTTTAGGTATGTTTGAGCATGACCTCTGTGATGCACCTGTTGAGAAGTGTTATTAGGGTATTAAATTTTATTTAACTTCAGCCTAAAAGGTTATTTTCGAGAAAAGTGGGACATGTCTCTATAATAAGTTCAACCAAACCTGTGTTATATCATTCTTTCCTTGCTGCTGGTCTGTAATTACACGTAATATTTTATTATTATCTATAATATTGTATTACTTGTGAATGAGAAATTGAAAAAAAGACAGGGAGGGGATTACCTCTATCGCCTTCCTCTGGATCCGTGCCTGATATTACCACCATTTAAATGGCAATTATTTGATAATGTAATCTGAAGTAAAGTTTTGTAATAGGTATACAGGTTGTTCATAAATTAAATGCCCAAATTGCAGGAGGTTATACCTTATGAAAAACCAAGTTGAAAATATACAGGACACCATATACCTAAACTGAATATTAAAGGAGATATAAGCATATGAAAATTGGGTTTTGAAAATGTATTTTTGCTGAATGCCTTATACAACACCTACAAAATCCAGCAAAAAGGTGACATGCTTTCCATGTTGCAGACACACATGCGCAATGCTGGCCATCCTTGGTTTGTGCGAACTGTTCGGCTTGAGGAAGTGATATGTCAGCACATCAACGACTTGCCCTCCACCAGAACACGCTCTATAGCTTGCCAAATGGGCGAGTCCTATTCAACCGTGTGGGACATACTGTGGGTAAATCGCCCCCCATCCCTGCCGCTGGCAGAAAGTACAAGGCATTCAGCAAAAATACATTTTCGAAATCCAGTTTTTACAGGCTCATATCTCCTTTAATATTCTGTTTAGGTATATGGTGTCCTATATGTTTACGACCTTATATTTCATATTTAACTCTCACAGTTTGACCGTTGAATTTTCTAACATCCTGTATTGCCAGTAGATAGTTTATAGAGTACAGATTTAGATTTTAGTGAGAGTTGTGGAATGTTACAAAAATCGTTCATTTACCAAATGGAAAAGATTTAGTGTAGACTTTAAAACAATTTTTTCCAAACTCACTTTTGTATAACTGTTTATTTCTAGGTAAAATTTTTCAAATTTTTCTGTAGTTCAGTGTTTGAAAATGTTTTGGATTTGTGTGTATTTTTTTTTTTTTTTATAAATTAACATTTTTTCTTCCTTTTTTCATGTTTCAGCCTCAGAAGTGGGAACAAATTCTGGTGATTCATATGTTATCAAAATAGTACGTATATATTGCACTTATCATTAATTATAAAGATGTTATAAGTGAACGTAGGTAATGTATAGACTGATAAACCAGTTGTTGTTTCCAAATGTTTTACTGAGAACGCCACTGAGATTGAGGTTAAGGAACTATTTACTTTTAACATTATAAAAAAAATATAATTCTCACTCAATTACCACTTGCTTGTTATTGCTCAACCCAAGAAGCTGCAGGTTACTTTATGAAAAACACTGGTTTTCCTTCTCATATAAAGTGTGGTTCACAAAATATTTCATATTTAGATGCTTAGAACCAAATTCTTTGTAGTTCATACAGTATAACCTCACTGCGTGACCTCTTTTTTATGATCATCTCTCCTCTACAACCTATTTGTGAGGAACAGTAAAATATTTGTGCTCAAAAAGTTGAGAATTTTAGGGAAATAGCCCTGAAAATATGTTCGTTATACTCTTGCTTACCAGGGGCTGTGGTGGTGTAATGGTTAGATTACTCACCTCCCACTGAGACGAACCGGGTTCAATTCCCAGTGGGATCGCTCCCTAATTTTTGCTTGTTGGAATCGTCCTGGGCAATGCTGCTNAGACGAACCGGGTTCAATTCCCAGTGGGATCGCTCCCTAATTTTTGCTTGTTGGAATCGTCCTGGGCAATGCTGCTGGTCAGCTGGTTTTTTCGGGGATCTCCAATTTTCCCCACTCTTGCATATCGGCAGCGCTCCATGCTCACCTCACTTCATCCTTATCAGCTCTCAAGACCTTGATATTAAGAGCCATCCAAATCTCTCCACTCCACACCACTCCACTCCACCAACGTTACTTACTTGATATGCCAGGGTTACCTAGTCCAGAGATTGTTCTTTGTGAGACCACATAATCATAAAAACATTGGACTGAACTTCTGAAAGGAGGACTAAAGACTATCTTTCTTTGACACTGCTGTGAGTAAATAGAATAATTACAAGTTCATATTCAGGTAAGTTTTTTGTATGTGAAGGCAGTAAGTGAGGTGGAAACTTTGTGCGGCATTATAAATAAAATGTTATGTACTTTTTTAAAGCACTTTTGCAACAATGTGGTACACTAGAAAACCAATATTCTTAACTTGGATAGCCACAAAGGTGCTGCTAAACGTCTTCAAAAATAAGAAAGATCAAAAGCTAAAACATTTGCATGATACAGCAAGAGGGGGATGGGAAATAAGAATTATTTTCCCGTATTTGATTGGGGTGGAGAACATCTACATTTACACTCCAGGAGAGAGTCAAAACTGTAGAGATGAACACGTTGCCGTCAAAATTTACATAAAAACGGGATCGCGAATTGACCTAAGGTGCGCCCAACTAGATGTTGCTAAAAAATACAGTGTTATCTATTCACGAAATAATATTTGAAAATGTAGGTGTGTTGCAGTTAAAATTATTCTTCAGCACTGCAGATACGGTAACAGGTTACCATCACAATTAGCATAAAAATGGGGTCATGAATCTGCCTAAGATACAGTGCCCAATGAGATGTTTTGTATAACAAATAAGAGCATTACCTCAAACTAATTCCCGTCAAGCTGAAAATTGGTACAAATGCAGTTAATACCTTCCAAATCAACGTGTGGAAGTTCCCATAAATCTGAGGTGAGCTTTTGATGCCATCCTGAAAAATACTTGTCAAAAAGTGTTTTCTAAAAAGTTTTTTTTAGTAATTACTCCAACTTCAAATATTCTTATGAACAAAATTAAAGAACCGAAAATGATGTATTATATGAGTCTTCCGTGGATGGCGGATTGTGTACAATAAGCTGCTATGATCAGAGTTGAGGAAACCAGATGAGTTCCAAATACATTACCCTTGTTAATAATGAAGCAGTTTAATAAGAGTACGTCAGTGAAAATGTGAAGGTTGTAACAGTGCAGTTTTTAGGGCTTATGTTTTAAACATTGATCGTAGATATTTGAATTATATATTATTACAGAGTACTTGCTTATGTTGTCACTTTCTTTTAATATAATTTCAAAATTATACTCTATTATAGGAGTTAACAGTTTAATCTTTGCTTAGTTTATTATTTATTAGTTGACATAGAGATCATGTGTAAGTGTTTTTCATTTGTTTCTAGAGGGTGGTCAGCATTAAATGTTTATTAAACAAAAGTACTAAATAAAACTACCCGGGTTGTGTCTCGTCTCGCCATTGCTGATTGGTGGAGAGATGTCATGGTCAGACAACAGCCAATCAGAGGACAGGAGACAACATAAGTATGGCAGAAGTAAAATGGAACTAATGTTTTCTGACAATTTTTCTCACCGCGGCCAAAGATGGAGATGTGTGTACATCAAAAGAAGTTTTAATGATATAAAAAGGAATAATATATGTGAACATTAATAAAATAATGCGNGAGATGTGTGTACATCAAAAGAAGTTTTAATGATATAAAAAGGAATAATATATGTGAACATTAATAAAATAATGCGACAAGATGTTTTTTTTAAAGATTAATTGTTAATAATTGAAAAGAAAGAATTTTAATTTTATTATATTTGAGAAGATTCATTAATAATTTGTTGAATGTGCTGAAGAAAAAAAGGAGTTTAATAAAAATAATTTAAAGTTGAGAATTGCGACATTACAATTTTTAATGAAATGTTATAAACGGTGCCCAACGTGATAATTTTACATTTGTGATTTGTCTGAAATGTAACGAGGTATAATATAATAGTTACTATAATGTAAGTGCCTTGCATATATAAGAAAATACAGCAGTTGATGAAAGAGAGGATAAGAATGTATCCTTCAAGCATATACTACCAGTACATTATACTTTNAGATGTGTGTACATCAAAAGAAGTTTTAATGATATAAAAAGGAATAATATATGTGAACATTAATAAAATAATGCGGCAAAATGTTTTTTTTAAAGATTAATTGTTAATAATTGAAAAGAAAGAATTTTAATTTTATTATATTTGAGAAGATTCATTAATAATTTGTTGAATGTGCTGAAGAAAAAAATGAGTTTAATAAAAATAATTTAAAGTTGAGAATTGCGACATTACAATTTTTAATGGAATGTTATAAACGGTGCCCAACGTGATAATTTTACATTTGTGATTTGTCTGAAATGTAACGAGGTATAATATAATAGTTACTATAATGTAAGTGCCTTGCATATAAAAGAAAATACAGCAGTTGATGAAAGAGAGGATAAGAATGTATCCTTCAAGCATATACTACCAGTACATTATACTTTAAAATTAAAAATGTGTAATTTTAGTGATATTTTCCATTAACTTGAACAGACTGTCTTTACTGCAATAATTTAAAATTATAATCCATTCACAGTATCTTTGATACTTTTGAAAAGAACCTTTGAAAAATCACCCTAGGAGTTACATGTTGAATTGGTTATAAAAAAATTGTATATGGAAATAGGTTTTGTCTTGCTTTTAGCACTGAAGCACTATATAAATTGGTTGTTTTAAGTTTTAAGTATATTTTTTCAATAAATTATAATAATTTGTTAAAAGTCCGTACGAATTAACAACGGATTTTGAAGGGACATGTTGGTTATAGCTAAAAAGAAATAGTTTGTAGGTTAAATATTAATATGTATAAATTTAATGCAGTAATTGTAAAGTTATTATTGCTAAACTATGTATTTAAATTTTTNGGTTAAATATTAATATGTATAAATTTAATGCAGTAATTGTAAAGTTATTATTGCTAAACTATGTATTTAAATTTTTACGTAGCACGCATGGGTAAAGATTTCACTGTTATTAATTGAAATAAAATAAATTTCAGTGTCTGTCCAGTGGACTCATACACTCCATCTTGTCCGTTTGGGCACGTTTTTTTTTCAGAAGTATAACCACGCCATATTGGATATTGGAGACGCTGAATTGTGGTTATAAAACTAACGTAACACATTCTTTCTACTTATAAGATAATTCTAGGTTAAGATGTAATTTTAGTATTAGCGTTGTTATTTCCGCAGTTTATCTTTGTAAGTTTTAAATAAACTTGCAAAATATAGAAAGGCATTTGAATATTTCCGTTACGTAATTCCCTTCGCAATCCTTAACAGAAAAAAATATTTTAAAAGAATGAAAAAGAATCGATTTTTGGTCAATAACTAATAATCAATTATTTTCTAAAGCTTTTTGTGGAGCGTAAGAGATAGCAGCACATTAGCGTTGGTTCTTGAGTACCAAATGTTAGCCGTGACTTACACGTCTTTGCGCCGCACGTAGTGTTGTTTTAATGTTGTGGCAGTGAAGAAGTGCGACAGTTTCTTGATGGAAAAGCGATGAACCTACACTGCAGGTTTCAAAATGAAAGTGATTTTGTTCGCTGAAGAGTTTGGAAATCAAGCCGCGGGCCGTGAATTCGTAGTAAATGAAACGTTAGTGCGGGGCTGGAGGAATTTTTCTCACTTATAAGTCGCACCCCGAGTTTTCAATAAATTTTTTTAAATAAAATGTGCGACTTATATGCGATAAAATACGGTACCATTTATCACAGTGAAATCTTTAACCTGAGTGCTACTTCCAAAAGTTTATTATGTAAAATTTAACTTTTTCCTTACACCAAATATGTAAATAAATCTTAATACAATAAGTAAACTTTAATTAAATTATATAATTAACAGTTCCGATATATACTTCAATCTACCTTTTTGTATGTATTACAATATTTTGCTAAATTGATTAGCATTTTTTAGACATTTGGAGAATTTTATTAAAGTATATGACAGTTAAGATTACATGGCATTGTTTCCCTTCAAAAATAAATTTCGGTAGTTCCCACATGGACACTGTTAGGAAAATATTTGTCAGTTCCCACATGGCTCTGTTTTTGTTTACAAAACGTTTGACAGGTGTCACATGGCAATGTTTTGTTTACATACTGCGGAAGGATACATGATTGGCTCCCTGAAAGTAGATCTTTACCAAGGCTCCAGAAAATCTTGAAGTTACCGTGAATACATTATAGTGGTCTGTTGAAAATAAGTCAATAATTCTAAAAAGTATTTTGCAAATATACAGTAGACTCCCTATCTACTGTTTTCAGGGGACTGTCAAAAAACTTACATACATGCAATGCAAGTAAAATTTTGAATGTCCCGCGTGCACTCTACGTTCTGAGAGCATGCAGAGAGATTATCAATCGGGTGGTTCATCAGACAAAGAATGAGAAGCAGTGGGAATATTGAAACTGTTTACCCCTCCCCACCAGTACATATTGGTGACACCTTGTGCATGTGGCAAATGTCTGTCTTTTAAAGTAATTAATTATATTTCACTGCAAAAAAAACTTGTAATTTTTTGACACAAATCAATAAATAATGTGATTTAAAATTAATTTCTTCATGGTCTTTAATAAATAATAATTCAAAACCACTTCCTCTGCTTTTCCTGTACACACACCTGTTGTGAGTGATGCTGCACTCGGGCTCCGGTGCTTATCCATTATTAGATGGCTAAAGGTGTTGAATGGGCCCCTGCAGGATATCAGTTTATTCAAAAGACCTGTGTCTATTGAAATAAATTAATATAAATCCTCCTATTTCCTCGCAGGAAGTTACTGAAAATGAACCTTACGCTTGGTAATACAAGTCGCTCGATGTTCAAACAGTTTATGGCGACAAGGAGAGGTCAAGTATATGATTCTGGGCATATAATTTTATTCGCAAAGATGCTGTCCATTGAGTTAAATTAATATTTTGTTTTAAAATCATGTTGATTTTACACCAGATACTATTAAACAACAACTTTACAGGAAAAAATTACCTTTCATCACACAGAAAACATCTTTGCAAATAATAATAATTTCTCGTTAAAATGTATTATGTTACATTTTCAGGTGAAACCATTTGCTTTTAAATAATAGTGATGATAAGTGCTACTGTTTTGAGCGAAGGATAATCTTGATCAAATTTATACAATCTCCAGGCGCACTTTACTTGTTCTGCGGCCAGGTGTGTAAGGGGTAGNTACTATTAAACAACAACTTTACAGGAAAAAATTACCTTTCATCACACAGAAAACATCTTTGCAAATAATAATAATAATAATAATTTCTCGTTAAAATGTATTATGTTACATTTTCAGGTGAAACCATTTGCTTTTATATAATAGTGATGATAAGTGCTACTGTTTTGAGCTAAGGATAATCTTGATCAAATTTATACAATCTCCAGGCGCACTTTACTTGTTCTGCGGCCAGGTGTGTAAGGGGTAGNAAGGATAATCTTGATCAAATTTATACAATCTCCAGGCGCACTTTACTTGTTCTGCGGCCAGGTGTGTAAGGGGTAGCGGCCATGAGAGAGGACGCACTTTTTTGTTTGCTAGAAAACAGCATCCCCTCTCAAAGGCATGTATGGAGGGGGAGGAAAAAAGGTGCGTGGCTGAGAGACAGAAAGAGGGGGGGGGGAGGACGCTATGACACCAGGCTGATTGCTAGGTAACTGCTTCCCCTGTCAGGCGTGCAAGGGGAGGGAGCAAGCCAAAGTCCAGACTTGCACTGCGCTGCAGAGCAGTCATACCCGGTGGCGTGCTCGATGTATTTCACATCCAATATACTACACTTTTGCATAAACAACCAGTTTAAAAATGATTGTTGCAGGAAATCTTAGGTGACTGGACCAAAATATATTTTGATCGCTGCAATATCCTATAAAAGATACAAGCGGGCAGCTTTATCATTATTTATATAGGAGTTTTNAAATATATTTTGATCGCTGCAATATCCTATAAAAGATACAAGCGGGCAGCTTTATCATTATTTATATAGGAGTTTTGCTGGGACCACTGAAAAATAACTCTGGATATGGTTTATTGGTATACGTGTTTTTGGTACAAGAGTCCACTGTACTACAAAAATACCATTAACAAATTTCAGTGAAAAGTGAAGATATGTTTGCTTGTTAGAATGTAGATGGGCATTCCAGAAGCAAGAAAAGATTACTTATTATACTACTGTCTCTTGTTAAAAAAAATGGAAGACAATGAAATGTAAATTAACATTTGCTTGCTCAAATGTAAGCAGCAATTTTGAAAGCAAAAAAATATTGTTTTTAAATAAATGTAAATTTTAATAGAGCCGATGGTAACGTCAAGCAAGCTGAAGATGATGCTGACACAACTGCAATAGAATCTGCCATACAGTGNTTAATAGAGCCGATGGTAACGTCAAGCAAGCTGAAGATGATGCTGACACAACTGCAATAGAATCTGCCATACAGTGTGTCTGCAACATTCATTTCCTTGTATTGCTCATCACGCTAACTCCTAAGGGCAAGACAAATTTTTTCGTCAAACCAGACCGGAATAGAGCTGAGTAACATGCGTACTCCTCCATTGAGTTACAATTCATTCCATTCAAACAAGAAAACTATTGCTTGTTGTGGCTAGATAAAAGATGATGATTCTGACCTGGGAACCGCTACCTAGTTTGGCCTGCTCCGTCACAATATGTGTGTCAGTAAGATGTTCAACCACCATTCACATTTCTGGAAAAATATTGCGAAGTGCTCAAATTTCTAACTTCTTGACAATTGTTTCAATGACAGGCAAATACTCCTACGCAAACTTATTCCAGTGGTTAATTTTGTGGGGCGGGGGGGGGGACAATGAATGGATCGGGATCTGTAGAAACTAATGAAAGAAGTTTGTGTGCAGTGAGAAATGTTTTGGAATAATCATTGTTTTCGGTTGTATTAGTTTAGGAACAGCATAATTCTGTTTTTAAGTACCCTGCACTTCTACTGTTAGTCAGCCAATTCTAAACAAAATACATTTCAGTTAACAATTGTGATAATACTCTTTACTTATTTTCCTTTTAAGATAAATTATGACATCCTAAAATGGCAGAAACCTTGATATTCACGTGTGTATTCTTAACCAACTAGTTAAATCTATTTTAAATAGCAAGATATGTAGACATATGTATAAAAGATTAATTTAATCTCATTGCAATGCACATTAGCACTAATTACATACAATTTAAGAAACAAAAAGACACAAATCTTTGGAACACGGACAAGAANTTGCAATGCACATTAGCACTAATTACATACAATTTAAGAAACAAAAAGACACAAATCTTTGGAACACGGACAAGAACATAAGTATGTTAGTTCAGTTATGTAAATAACACAACATCCGTAAACAAAACAAATTAAGTTATTAAATAAGCTTATAAAATATTTCAAATCAAGCAAATATTTTAGCAATACTGAAAACAATGTTTTGAGGTATATTAAGTACTATATAATTTTACCCAGTTATTACAAAATATGTCATTCAAACATGTAATGTGCTAACATTTTCCATTTAAATTTTGAATGAAAATTAGTTTTTCTTTTCGGGGAAAATTTTTTTCGCCTCTATATATTTTTCCACCTTCATATACTTTTATCCAAATTGGTACAAGAGAGCCTAAATTTAAGGCAGGGTAGTATACACAGATACAAACCTTTCTGTCCAGAACAAAGGCATAGGGAAAAGGGGGAGTGAGATCATAGGGATACATTCCCTCCTGAAGTTTAGGATAATGTGAGGATATCTTAGAGAATTT
>NQII01004005.1:0-11525 GCA_002778355.1 Clitarchus hookeri
TACCGTTTCCCCCACCCTTGCATTCCGGCGCTGCTCAGTACTCACTTCATATTCATAGGCTCTCAAGATCTCGCTGTTATGAGTCGCCCTTCCCCCTTCTTCACCAGTGTCGAGAAGTGGGATGCTGCAAGGGAAACAATACCTTACGATGACTGTACGCAACCCTGAGTTAAAAGGTTCTACGAACCATTTCATGGTATCGGCTGTTCATGGTTCATTGAGCACTTTTGAAATTCACCTCTGAATATCACTCTCCCTACCTGCATATATTTTAACTGACACACTGACTGGCATGCACCCAGCAAAGTTGGCGACGACCGAAGGAAATCAGTTCCAGTAGTTGAATTGGCAATAAAATATCGACATTAATTTCTGCCCTGAAAAAAATATTTACATTGAAATATTCCATAGTATAAAAAAATAGAATAGGCACAACTGCTTACAATGAGACCCGTATGACAACTATAGGGCCCTTTAAGTGTGGAGCAACTGCCAATGTACAGCAAATGAGGCTTGAGAACACAAGAGATTGTTGAGTTTAGCTTGTTGTCAAATGAATCCGCGNACTGCCAATGTACAGCAAATGAGGCTTGAGAACACAAGATATTGTTGAGTTTAGCTTGTTGTCAAATGAATCCGCGCGTCAGGAACATACACGAGGAGGGTATGGTCTATTCGCGGTTTCTTTACACTTTTTTGAATAGAACCTTTGAAAAANCGTCAGGAACATACACGAGGAGGGTATGGTCTATTCGCGGTTTCTTTACACTTTTTTGAATAGAACCTTTGAAAAATCACCCCATGTATGAAGTGTTTGCTTGATTCCTAACTATACCGTGTATCACAAGCGATTTGTATTTCTGGTAACGTAAAAGTCTCTTATTTTTGGTTAAATAGAACTTTTACTTATACTTTATCTATAATTATGTCTTTCATTTGGTATTGCCTATAGTAATAGATAGTTATTACGCAAAAATGNTTACTTATACTTTATCTATAATTATGTCTTTCATTTGGTATTGCCTATAGTAATAGATAGTTATTACGCAAAAATGTTATTACACTGGGTGCGCAAGAACGCGGTGCGTTGTCCCTCCGATGTAATTCTCTAGAACTCGGTAAAGCTTTGTTTACATGATGCGGAGGAATATCCTGGAAGTAGAACTTCAGCAGGTCTTCAGAGTTTGAAGTTACTATGAATGGACTATACNATGATGCGGAGGAATATCCTGGAAGTAGAACTTCAGCAGGTCTTCAGAGTTTGAAGTTACTATGAATGGACTATACATGCAAATGAGCAAATACTGGAGAATTACATAACGTGATCTTGGTGATCTTCAAAACTTTGTAATTATACAAGAGTAAACCACTTTTAGAATATTTTTTTTTGCCCCAGAATGACCGGAAATTTTTTGTTAATTCTCTTAGCGCCAGGTTACATGTATGAGTTCTTTAAATACTCCGATTATAGTAATTCATTTACTGATTACTGTCACGAAGAAATGCGCAGCTTTGATAACATGTAAGTAATATTTTGATTTCAGGCTTCTGCGATATTTGTGCAGATATGGGGGAAAAAAAGTAATGTTGAACAATTACTTGTCTATTTTGGCGTTCTGCGAAGATTCACATTAAGAACGCGAGATTCTGTGTTCGAATTTCAAGGATGTTATCAGCGCCATTTTAAAATGTATTTTTAGGTCGTTTAAGCATGCAAACCTCCATATCAGTAACGTCAATACACATAGCAAAAAATCCGAATTAAAAAATAATAAAGTGTTTTGGTGTAATTGAAAAGATGTCAGTCAAACTTTCAAGGAATTATTCTTCGTTCACAAAATTGGGAATAGAGCACAATAAAAATATGTACTCGGAATTTGTTATGACATATCAATCTTATTTGGAGTGTACGGATATCCTCGATAATAAGGACGGGGGGAAAAAAATATAAATGGTAAGGTGATAAGGGGTGACTCATGGCCATGTTACACGAGAAACAGTATTCGATGCTAACTCAATAATTTAACGGGAACCTTCCAATGCCATATTGTATCCTTGGTTTTTGTAGCTTGTTTAAGTTTTTGAAAAAGAAAATCAATAAAGTACCCCTATACCCAACTAGATATTGACCTTAGGCAGGATTTACAATAACCCGTCACGTCCGTCAGTATCCGTCCGTCAGTCCCCAAGCCGAGCGATTTACAACCAGTCTCCGTACGTCTGTCGCCAGTTCATTGATGCAAACTAATAAAAACAAAATGATTTACAAATACAAAAAAATTCTCCATAAAAGTGAATATTTTTGGCGGTATTCTGTTTGCAAGTACTCAAAATGCGCATACACGTATATAACAAAAATTAATCGATGTTAAAACAATTTGTTAATAACATATATAGCATGATTTTATTATTTTTAATATTTCAAAGAAGGAACTCGTGTTTGCAAACGTAATTATCAATAAATCTTCAAGGAAAATGTAACGTAGTTTCATTTTACAGCTGCATAAAAAAACATATGTAAACAAAATACGGCCAAAACAAAAAAAAAAAATGCACACACTACACAGCCTTCTAAATAACTCGGGGTCAACGGGTAACGAAATGTGTAAGTTTAGAAGGCTGTAATTTCATCCCGTCCGCCCGTCAAAAGTTAAAGCTTGCCAAGGTTTTGACGGACGGATAGCATTAATGGCCACCTCTGATCGGCTGTTGGTCACGTGATTGACGGATGACGGACGGACGGACGGACGGACGGACGCGACGACTTGTTGTGAATCCTGCCTTACGCTGCAACACAGACAAGGCAAGGGAACTACGAACTCATAATTACGTTACGGTGTTCTGCCTAAATTTGGCAAAATCGATATTGTGGTATAAATAGATGTTCGTCGTTCGGAGGTAGTGCCTGCACTGCTGTGTAAGGTCGATAGCTATTTGCGTACAGGGGTACTTCCGGAATTTTTTTACATGTTGATACGACTGCTTTACCAGGCCAACTATCCTGAGCCGTTGTCTAACCGAGCGGCAACAACACGTCAAGCCTGCTCCGCGCACACCGTCCAACTCCCTAGTTCGCAGGCAAGTCCCTGAACAAACACAAAGGCGCGCGACTCCCAACTCTGCACAGCGCCCCAAGCGGCCGCGAACACAAACCAACTTCATACAAAATGTCTATCCTAACATGTAAGTAGTGCATACATAACAATATTTATAAAATTGCATATATCTAATTACTTAAATAGTATAATATATAATTTGGTGAATTCGTTCCTAATACACAATCATACTGTACATTTGGTATTTACAATTCCAAAGAGCTTCAACTGGTTATTCTTATCACTAGGACGCAGCAGACGAATATGCAGTTGAGTAAGTAAGTGAAAAACAAAGAAGTACCACTCGTCACCACGTAAAAGTGACGACACGTCAAAAATGTAAAACATATGGTGGCGTGTACGGCTGGAATTGTGTGAGGGCATTTATAATCGTGAACGGCCTATACTCTGTGGTGTAGCGCTGAATAAAAAGGTAAAATGAGGAGGGTTGGGGGTTGTGGCATATCCGCGTGTTTGGAGGCGAAGCCAGGAACCCAACCATATACATTTACGAAGTAACGACTGCTTTGGGAAGCAGGGTAACCGTAAGAAACAAATCTGCTGCGAAGTTATTGTTCGGCGCGGCTGTCGCGGGCAGCAGAGAGCAGCGCGTAGGAACCCAGAGTAGGAGGTGGGGGCGGCGCGAACAATGGCTCGTGTAGTTCGCCGCTTGACAAGCCTGCTGCCCCACGTGCTTGCAAGCGGCGCGGCTGTCGCGGGCAGCAGAGAGCAGCGCGTAGGAACCCAGAGTAGGAGGTGGGGGCGGCGCGAACAATGGCTCGTGTAGTTCGCCGCTTGACAAGCCTGCTGCCTCACGTGCTTGCAAGCGGCGCGGCTGTCGCGGGCAGCAGAGAGCAGCGCGTAGGAACCCAGAGTAGGAGGTGGGGGCGGCGCGAACAATGGCTCGTGTAGTTCGCCGCTTGACAAGCCTGCTGCCTCACGTGCTTGCAAGCGGCGCGGCTGTCGCGGGCAGCAGAGAGCAGCGCGTAGGAACCCAGAGTAGGAGGTGGGGGCGGCGCGAACAATGGCTCGTGTAGTTCGCCGCTTGACAAGCCTGCTGCCTCACGTGCTTGCAAGCGGCGCGGCTGTCGCGGGCAGCAGAGAGCAGCGCGTAGGAACCCAGAGTAGGAGGTGGGGGCGGCGCGAACAATGGCTCGTGTAGTTCGCCGCTTGACAAGCCTGCTGCCTCACGTGCTTGCAAGCGGCGCGGCTGTCGCGGGCAGCAGAGAGCAGCGCGTAGGAACCCAGAGTAGGAGGTGGGGGCGGCGCGAACAATGGCTCGTGTAGTTCGCCGCTTGACAAGCCTGCTGCCTCACGTGCTTGCAAGCGGCGCGGCTGTCGCGGGCAGCAGAGAGCAGCGCGTAGGAACCCAGAGTAGGAGGTGGGGGCGGCGCGAACAATGGCTCGTGTAGTTCGCCGCTTGACAAGCCTGCTGCCTCACGTGCTTGCAAGCGGCGCGGCTGTCGCGGGCAGCAGAGAGCAGCGCGTAGGAACCCAGAGTAGGAGGTGGGGGCGGCGCGAACAATGGCTCGTGTAGTTCGCCGCTTGACAAGCCTGCTGCCTCACGTGCTTGCAAGCGGCGCGGCTGTCGCGGGCAGCAGAGAGCAGCGCGTAGGAACCCAGAGTAGGAGGTGGGGGCGGCGCGAACAATGGCTCGTGTAGTTCGCCGCTTGACAAGCCTGCTGCCTCACGTGCTTGCAAGCGGCGCGGCTGTCGCGGGCAGCAGAGAGCAGCGCGTAGGAACCCAGAGTAGGAGGTGGGGGCGGCGCGAACAATGGCTCGTGTAGTTCGCCGCTTGACAAGCCTGCTGCCTCACGTGCTTGCAAGCGGCGCGGCTGTCGCGGGCAGCAGAGAGCAGCGCGTAGGAACCCAGAGTAGGAGGTGGGGGCGGCGCGAACAATGGCTCGTGTAGTTCGCCGCTTGACAAGCCTGCTGCCTCACGTGCTTGCAAGCGGCGCGGCTGTCGCGGGCAGCAGAGAGCAGCGCGTAGGAACCCAGAGTAGGAGGTGGGGGCGGCGCGAACAATGGCTCGTGTAGTTCGCCGCTTGACAAGCCTGCTGCCTCACGTGCTTGCAAGCGGCGCGGCTGTCGCGGGCAGCAGAGAGCAGCGCGTAGGAACCCAGAGTAGGAGGTGGGGGCGGCGCGAACAATGGCTCGTGTAGTTCGCCGCTTGACAAGCCTGCTGCCCCACGTGCTTGCAAGCGGCGCGGCGCGGCGAACCGTTTCCTAGTAACGGCGCCCCCAGCCTACTACGCCACTAATGCCAAGGCGTGGGAAATTTTTTTTTAACCTCTTTAACATTTTGTCCCGAGTGTACTCGTTCACATCTGGTACGTTGCGAAATACGTGAACTCATGTTCGGTGCTCTACAAGGTCAGAAGCTAGCACCAATACACACAGCGCCGTTCCTTGGCCAATGCTATTGGTTGCCGCTGACACGCCAACTGTTCTGTAATTGGTCGCTTCTTGTGCCGTGGCTCTACTGAAACACTTCCATAGGTTCCAGTGTGTCAGTTGTTATAAGAAATTAGTAAGTACTATTCACACCATAAATTATTTTTTTTTGCAACATCTGAAAGGGTTAGGATGCCCGTATGGCTCAATGTACATTTGCGTTCTCTCCATGGACGTGTCTGTATCCCACGCCACATTGATGCATTCTGAAATATCACTGATAAAATAGTTTTGTCGAAGTTTGTTTGGAACAACCGCATTGATTGTTTGTATAGGAGCAATGAATTATTTTGTTGTTGAAGAAAAATTATTTTGTCGCTCTCATGTGGTTGTCTCAAACGGTAAGCTTTGGTTGGTGCCACTGGAGATTTGGTTGGCTCTACGTACATTAAACCGTTTCGGTTGATATAAAAAAAAATAGAAAGATGGACCAAGATTCAAACCTTGGACGTTTGCACCGTAGTACTTCGTCCTGCCAACCTCACCTTGAGTCGCTACTAACGGAACAGGAATGTTTTTAGATATATAGATTTAAAATACTGGACAACGTGCCTAAATTAATATTTCAAGTTTTACAGCTTAATTTTTTAGTTTCCCGTGGAACCTATTTTATAGTAATTTTCATACAGTTATTAAGCATCAATAAATGAACTAACAAACACTGTTACTGTCCCAACTGTCACAAAAATACAAACAAACTCTCGAGTTGTATTTTCAAACGAAGACAGTCAAATGAGTGGCCAAATAGATGTACAGTTAATTCCACTAAATGTAATGTTTACATTCTAATTTTTTTGTTTAATGTGTAATGTTTTTGTTTATTCAAGCGATTTTGTTAGATGGAAAAAAAAATTCGTTGCGTTCAAGTTTTGTTTATTCAATAAAATATTTGTTCCGGACAACTGGGTACATAATTTTGTTGGCCCTATACAAACAAGTGTTTTGTTGGTTGGAACAAACCTTTCTCTCAGCGTATGGTCTACAATTGCGATGCCCGAAGAAGAGCTTTCACNAGTGTTTTGTTGGTTGGAACAAACCTTTCTCTCAGCGTATGGTCTACAATTGCGATGCCCGAAGAAGAGCTTTCACAAACTGACCCCCAGATGCCCAGAGCACTGTAAGTACAGCAACACGCCCGTCATTCTTTTGTTCGGTCTTTTTATATTGTTCCATGAGATACAAAATTATTTCCAGAGATTTTATTTATATGTACATACACTCCTTCGCCGAAAGAATATAGTTGCAATCACACGGAATCGACCTACCTTCGTGGCAGCGAATTAATATAAATAGTTTTCAGACATGACGTATTGAGAGTTGAATATGTACATTTATAGCTTCTGAAGTAGAGATGTTTTTGTTTTATACACACAAGAGCACGGATTCGCATATTATGAACACATTAACTTTCCTAAAAATTCCACGATTTTCACTTGGACGGGGCATGAATAAGGCTAGACGGTCCATGTCAATGTTAAGAGCAGTCAGTCCCCGCCATCTTGGATTTTCAATATTTTTGCCATAAGTACCATTTAAGAATGTTGTACGAAATTTTCCGCACGGCATGGCCCGAAATAATAGCTTCTAAAGCTTTATCAAACTATTGCAACTGTACTGTTATTTATTTTTTACTAGTGACTGCCGGCAAGAAATAGGTAATTTTTTCTTGCGGGCGGTTACAGAAATAATTCTAACAACAGTAGTCTATCAATGCATGTTTTATTACATGTGCAAAGCAATAACCTATGCCTTGTTGACGTTCAAAATAAAAATAAAAATCTTTAATGTAAGTTATGGTGAAAATTCCGTAAATCCAAGATGGCAGGGACTGCTCCCCCTTAATACTACATATATCGGAAGGATAAAAAATTAGAAGAAAAGTAGATCCTAAGCAGGGCTTCTAAAGAGCTCAGTTAACCTTGAACAGTCTACAGTCATATGGACCAATCATAACGCAGATCAGTATCACGGTTTACGAATCGGTTACCGACAAGAAAAAAAACGTGACGCCTGATTCCTGAACAGCGTATTATTATTGGTTGTTGTGTCACAAAGAAACAACGACGACCCAGCTTTGTCTTCAGAGTACAATTAAGTCCAAGCGTAGATCTTACCTTCACTTATTAGGAAACCAATACTTCTTACCAGGTTGGCAGCCCCACGTAAATGTTCCCCAAATGCCAGCAGACGGAAAAAAAAAGAAAGAAAAACAAAACATATTATTCGCTCGAGCAAACACTCGGCTTGCGGAACCACTAAGAGACAGGAGAAAGAAAATACGGAAAGGAAAGGAAAAAGAATATTGGATGGAGGAAGAAGAGATGCGCTGATAGAAAAAAAAAACACGAAGGTAAGGCTTTCTCCACCCCATCTTTAGGGATTTTCCTACCATTCACTAAATATTTCCAGTTCCAATTTAACATTTCTTTATAATTCTTTTTGCTGCCCTGCCTCTTCCAAGAAGAGAAAATCACTTTTTTTTTTATCCTGCTACATTTTGTTTATCACTTTTTTTTTAATCCTGCTACATTTTGTTTGTACACTCTTTTCAAGGTTGTCATGACCTACATGGTTCTATGTGTATTTTGGGTTTGTAGCCCCCACTCACGCAAACGCTGTGCGTATTAAATTATTCTTTCCTGTAGCTTTTGTTTACAATTATTCAGTGCAAAAATATACGTCTAAATGTTTACTACTGAAGTTAAGATAATTTTTTTTTTGTAATATTTTCCTAAAACACGTTTTAAAAAAAAATAATTTCTAACCCTGTGGCTTCCGTAGACATTTAGTAACACTCAAAAGAAAAAAGTGTGGTTTTTTGGTAGCAAACTAATATATTCACCATTTTTCTATTTGTAAACCAAGGAGATCTCCACGTGGTAGTGGAAATATTATATGGCTCCCCTACAATAAAAAATTTAACAGCAGGAGTTATTATTTGTCTCGGTGTCTGCCTACTTCGTGCTGGAAATATTTAGGGAAATGGGAGCCAGTGACAGCTGCCACTTTTGTCAGCAATACAGTAGCCTACGTCTCGTTTCGAACCTCTTACAGACACATTTTTAGATTGCTGCTGTTCTCATGTCACAAATGTATCACTCTTTTTACACACGTATGGGATAATTTGTCGGTTATTTTAAGTACGCGGAAAAAAAAAATAAAGGAATTAGTGGAATGAACCAATTAACTAGGCAAAGTAAAAACTAACAGTAAACCATGAAATACGCTGGCGGTTGTTATCAGAGAAAGCTGTAACACTACATCCTTTTTGTGTATAACCTTCACTGAATGGAAATATTTTAATTACTTTTTTTCTTCATTTTAACCTTATAATTTTTGGCGTGTGACGATATGTGGTATTCGTTTTCAGGTACATAACGATGAACTAAAATATCAAATTTTACCACTATAAGCCGTTGTCTTGCGGTTCGAACATGTATACATGCACTCTAATTGATGCATACTCTTATCATTTCGCTTTGTAATAGCTGTAAATAAAGCATATGTCAGTTTTACATAGTTCATTGGACCTCCACTCATTAGACCCGCTCCTTAACAATCGTTCTCTGCTAGTGTNCCATGGTCCCAGTCGCGGCCATGTTTGTCCAATCGCAGTAAAGCCGCGAGCTTGTGCTCTTGTAGTTAGAATATTTCCTGCGTGCTCAGACGTATGTGGTTCCGCCCTGAGACGCACCTAGGTCCCCTCCCTACCCAGGACCTCCGACTCTCCTCTTAGGGCGGGTTTCACCCCCTCCGGAGGTTGGCCGGCTGGGAGTTGGGCTTGACCGCTGGCTAAATAGAAACTAGTGTTTTACGACTCCTGTGTAGCCCCGTGTTTGTAATCTGAATGTTTGGGTGTGATTTTGTAGATGTTGGTAACAAAAGTTTCTAAAAGCTAGTGACTTTTCGAGTTTGTACTGTTTCAAGAACAACGTTTTATCAAAATTAATTAGTTAATTTTTATATATTTATATGGTAAACATATTATTTTTAGTTAAAAATTTATTAGTAGCTAATTTTTATTTAATGATACTGAAATTGTGGGGTTAATAATTGAAGCTTCCTATTTCGGAAAACATAAGTGAAATGTTAATATATTTTGTGACAAAAATAATATTTTGTTTCATGTCTTATACTTTCTATTGATCATAAATCACGATAAAGTGGAGTTTCTATCTGCATTTCATAAAATACCGCTTGCCAACAAAATATTATATGAGCAACATAAAAATTTTACATCGGGCTATACTTTATATAATATAACAACTCCGTTTATCATTTAAATACTCGCCAACGTCTGAACAAGTATTTCTTTATTCACAAAACACCACTTCTGATTCATTGTGCAACCGCCGCTTTACGTGTTCTGTGGTTCATGGTTGCCTGAAAGATAGCAGCACAGTAAAGTCCAAAAAGATAGTTGATTATCGAAATGAAAGTGCCATTGTCGAAAGTCACGTCAAAATGTTACTCGATTGTAGTATTTATAATATAATCACATAAGTAGATAATCGCATCCCTGGGAAGTATTTCAAATCACCCAACTGTACTTATTATTACTTAAACACTCGCTATCGTCATATTTCTGCGTGCATTCCAAATATGATGCCATTTGCTTTCTCCCCAACCTCCGGTTGGAAGAGCTACTAGTCCCTGCTTCATCCTCGGTAACCAGCAACTGGGAGCTAAAGTCGCTGCCAGAAGTTGACCGGAATTGGTAAAACGAAATTCAGTGCCAGCCAGCAGCTAATTTTTGACCGGGAGATTAACAGGAGGTGGTAAAATAAAACCTGCCCTTAGTTTTTAAGCTAGGTTAGAAAAACATCGGGTTAATTCTGTGTGGTCGAGTCGAACAGGAGAGCGAACTTTTCAGTTGTGGCAGGAGCCAATGAGCAAATGACCTCTGCTCGAGCAAATAGAGTATTCTAAAGTCTAGCCCGGTGGCGTTTTATAAAAAAACAAAATGATAGGGTCTGCGCTTAATTGCACGTCGGCGTTCAGAGATGCGATCGTCCGCTCAGGCCTCAAGCACCGCTAGCTGTAACTCCAGGAAACGCTTGTGACATATAACCGGCTGTGTGACGTCACGCGCGATCTTGCACCAGTCGAGGGTGTTAGTGGGCGGCGCCACTCGATCCTACCCACTCCAGGTGCGCGGGCAGAGCCGGACTTACCAGACCCTAGGCAATTACAGAGTCCGGGCCCCCTTTTGGTAATCTAACAAAATAACCTATTTTATCTTATACTAGCTTACCCGGCCACGCGTTGCTGTGGCATAAAGGATTTTGCTTCTATTCATTTCTGTGAAATTAATTGAAAGAAGTACTGTATATGTATATATGTAAAAAAAAAACATTGAGAACAACAAACTGAAATGTTCAAACAGACAGCTGTCAACAAAGGCACTTCCTGACGCGAAAACATGGTAAAAATGGGCTTTCTGCAGATTTTAGTACTTTTGCAGGTAATACAGATAAAAAAGAAAGGTGTACAAACACTCGTGGGAACGAAAGGAAGGTTTTAAAAAAAAACAGAATGGAAATTGGTTGATTTTTTTTTTTTGGGAGTTATACGAGTCCGAACAAACGGACACAACATAACGGTTTTTAATTTAAAAAATAGACAAGACAAGCAAANAACGGTTTTTAATTTAAAAAATAGACAAGACAAGCAAACCTAGACATATAATAATAAAATACCAAATATACTTTTTACTCATTATTTTTATTATTATCAAACATAGGGAAAATACGAAATTTGCCTAATTATAAGTTCTGCGCACGCGACGAACTTTTTTCTCAGCGAAAGAATTGATAACCTCAGTATAGTCAACTGATTGCATTATTTGTGACACTCTCTGAACAATACAGAGAGTGAATTGATTCTCTCATATTCTGTGGTAAATATTAAGTAATTCTTAACTCTCTTTAGCGCTGAAAATGATCGTTCTGCTGAACAGTTTGTCCCCTGGCCAAG
>NQII01004005.1:28514-48900 GCA_002778355.1 Clitarchus hookeri
GAGCGCTCGCCGCTGGAGGTAAACCACGTGACACTGCTGGCGCTATACATACCAAACTGATAACATCGTTTTCTACTACCGCGCTGGTAAATACCGCGCTGCGCTACTTACGTTTTTTTTTCGACTGGTAATTAGCACATGCAGAGCAGCTCTCGCACAACCGCACTCGGCCTCTGTCACTACTGAACTTAACAACCCCACCCCTTCGTACAGCGACAATGGACTCGCCCGACACGTTTTGGACTTCTGCGCATTATTTTTTCATTTGGATTTAACTATACAGACAGTGTATATTTTCATCGCATGCTTTCTCTCGGGACGTGAGCAACCGAGTAACCAAGTAATTCCGGTGGTGCAAAACATTTTTTGAGGTGTGTTTTTTTGTTGTTATTATTTACGTTTGAGATTAATTTTTGAACACGTGACTTTTTTTAGGGGGTAGAACATGATTTCATTATATTTTAAAGACAATATTATCGTTTGATTCTTTACACTACTATAGCTTCTGTAGTCGGAAGTTAGTAAATAATTCCCATTTATTACACATCATAAACAAATAAAGGTACTCCGTTGATATTACAGTTATTAAATAATCTGATAATTACACTACGCCATTTTAAAGAAGAAATTGCAATAATGAATGCTGAATACGTTTTATTGACTCAAAAATTGGCAACAACGCAACGATTTATATCTCTCCCCGCCCCGCNATAATGAATGCTGAATACGTTTTATTGACTCAAAAATTGGCAACAACGCAACGATTTATATCTCTCCCCGCCCCGTCAAACGCCTTAAATAACCCCTTCATGCACACGGTGCGGCAAAAAACAAATTTTAATGTGGCAAATACTGAGCGAGGTGGTTCTGTAGTAATATTTTGGACTAGCGTTCGAGAGGACCTGGGTTCGAATCCAAACGTATGAAATTTTTGTTCGATTTGGAGATTTTACGAAATCCTTTATTTCAGCCGTCCTTTATCTAGCTTATGGCCTTCCGGATACTTAAAAGAGCGTTATGCATAGTTACGTAGTATGTAGCAGAGAAGAGGACTGGTTTAGAACTGTGGTGGACTCATGCACACACATTACGATTTGTAGTCCGCGATTTTCTTTAGTGTCATTTTGAAGGTTGGTAGGAGTAAACTTGATGTCTATGCAGCACGTTGCCGTTTTTTTTAAAATTATTCTTTTGTACAGAACGCTTAGGTGTGAGGCACAGCTTTGTGTGAACAAACAGTACGTTACACGGTTTGTGTGAGGAGTGAATAACTCGGCGCGGACCAAGTGCACGGAATGTGTAAAAGAACATGGCGGTGACGCAGCGTGTGTTGGCGCTCTTTGTAAGAGATCTTTGACTTTTACTCTTGTCCACAACCTGCATGCTAGTTGTTGCCGTCAGTTGTTTTGCTCTACCACCATGGAACTAACCGCGAAGCGAACTAAGAGTAAAGACCTGAAAAATTAGTGAGTTCAGTGACCTGCAGTATATACTCTACAGTTTTATGTGCAATTATGCCGATATAAACAGCACATTGGCTGTCTGCTGTCGCAGTGGAAGGCGACGATTGGGCCAGCGTTCTCCAGGAGGTGTCAAACACCGTGTGGACCAATGGCTAAAGTTATCTAAACAGACGTGTTTTGAATGCTAGCTTGTCCCAAAATGAATCCGCGAATTCTTCAGGTCTCTAACTATGAGACGTGTTCTTATGCCCAATGCCGAGTCTTTATGTTTCTGCGGCGATTAATCACTGAACAAAGGAATAGGTACATAAACAGACCCAAATGGCGTGGCAGTTCCTTTGATGTAAGCGAACCCTGTCGCTGATTGGGTGCGTGAAGCTGTGGAAACGGACCTTGAGTCTGATTGGCTATTGCACGTAATGAAATACTCCCTATTGGTCTGGCTGCCGTCTGGCTAGTTAGTCTCCAGGAGCTGATTGGTGAACAACGTTCCGCCATATTGCTGGCCGGTGAGGCCATTTTGCTGGAGTGCGTGGCTTTGGTTCGCAACACGCGCCATCATTCACCTCTGTATTATTAAGTACTCTGTGACTGAACTATACTCCTACATGTAGGCCCTTTACAATCACAGCGTATAGGCTGTTAACTGTAAGTGAGCACTTTTGAGGCCCTAGTTACNCATTGGCTGTCTGCTGTCGCAGTGGAAGGCGACGATTGGGCCAGCGTTCTCCAGGAGGTGTCAAACACCGTGTGGACCAATGGCTAAAGTTATCTAAACAGACGTGTTTTGAATGCTAGCTTGTCCCAAAATGAATCCGCGAATTCTTCAGGTCTCTAACTATGAGACGTGTTCTTATGCCCAATGCCGAGTCTTTATGTTTCTGCGGCGATTAATCACTGAACAAAGGAATAGGTACATAAACAGACCCAAATGGCGTGGCAGTTCCTTTGATGTAAGCGAACCCTGTCGCTGATTGGGTGCGTGAAGCTGTGGAAACGGACCTTGAGTCTGATTGGCTATTGCACGTAATGAAATACTCCCTATTGGTCTGGCTGCCGTCTGGCTAGTTAGTCTCCAGGAGCTGATTGGTGAACAACGTTCCGCCATATTGCTGGCCGGTGAGGCCATTTTGCTGGAGTGCGTGGCTTTGGTTCGCAACACGCGCCATCATTCACCTCTGTATTATTAAGTACTCTGTGACTGAACTATACTCCTACATGTAGGCCCTTTACAATCACAGCGTATAGGCTGTTAACTGTAAGTGAGCACTTTTGAGGCCCTAGTTACTTTTTACTTTCAGCCATTTTTTTTAATCCTTTAACCACCTTTTTAAATAAATATTGCCATGTAAGTAATAACACGGTGTGTATATTCCACCGCACTAGGAAGTTAACGTCTAAGGCTAAAATTAAATATATTTGTTGACTTATTCCAAATAAGAGAGCTTTCAAAAGTACTCACTTTACCGTGAATAGCCAATACTTGAGAACGCAGAGGTGAAAGAGACGTCTAAACCGCTAACTCCAGAAAGATGGCGTCAATTACCAGCAACATCTGGGAACGCCGCTCACCAATAAGCTCCTGCGCCTGGTACCCTACTTGTCAGCCGGCAGCCAAGATGACACGTGGTGTCGTAACACGGGCTGTTCCGAGAGCCTCGCGCATCCAGTCAGCGAAGCGCTACGTCCCCATCGAAGGAACCGCCACGCCATTCCGCCTGTTTCCTTACCCATTCTGTGATCTCGTCTTGCTGTCAATACACGCTATAGCCCAAGTCTCGTGACAACAATGTCAATGGAGGGTGTACGTTGGCAACGAGAGCACCACGAGAAAACCACGCCAGCAATCGGCAACATCCGCCACGCTTATCACGTGCAGGAGATCCGGAGCCCCTACCCATGCCGAGAGAAAAAAAAATGGAGGTAGAGTGCGCGTGCGATCTGCAAAGTAGCCACTCTCCGTGTTCCAACATTGGACTGCTTTCCTGCAAATAGCACTATCAGAAACAACGTGGCTAGGGTTTGAGGCAACTAACACTATTTATGTAAGTGCTTTGAGATGTGTGTACTAACCTAGTTTTAATACAGATTGGTTATACTCAAGCCTGTTAAAGTATTTCAATTATGTAAAAGTGTGGCGGCTATAGGAAGTTCAGATGTAAACAAATACGTTCGTCACTGTTGACTACGTGACTTCGACAGTCTTACTGGCGATGGGGTCATGTGCAGAGGACGGAAGTACACTGCCATGCCATAAGTCATGGCATACGGGTCTAACATCGCGCAGGTCCGCTTCTAGCCCGGCGAAGTGCAGCAACTCGTCGTGGCATCGATTCTACAAGTGGACCAAACACCTGTGGAGATATGTTGGCCCCTGCCTTCTGGTTANAGCAACTCGTCGTGGCATCGATTCTACAAGTGGACCAAACACCTGTGGAGATATGTTGGCCCCTGCCTTCTGGTTTGCTACCCACAGCTCTCTGCTACTTGTAGGTGCAGGATTGTGGGTGAGAATGGACCTCCCCACCACGTCCCATAAATTCTCAATGGGGTTCATATCGAGTGAACGAAGTGGCCACAAGGAGTTGTTGAAACTCCCCAGAATGCTCCTCGAACCAATCCTGGACAAGCTGGGCCGATGACGCGGTGCATTATCCTGTTGCAATATTCCTACTTTGTGGAGGTACGTGAAGGCCATGAAGGTCTGCAATGCAATGTCACGAGCAGCAAACACTCAATCACACGATGTCAGAGCACAACTGGTGCAGGTCTGGGCACTTCCAAGACGTAATGGTACGGTGACGTCACCGGCTATTACCGTAAGACCTCAGCAAGTGTTAGGCGTTGCTGTAGCACACAGACTATAAATGAGGTAGACCGATCTCGCTGACTGCTCACAACCACTCTCCGTGTCCCAGCATTGAACTGCTTTTCTGCCAACACGACTAGCAAAAACGACATGGATTGGAGGTTAGAATACTGTTTAGTAATCAAGTGCTTTGAGATGTTTTTATATTTTCTCTAACCAATTAGTAATGCAGTTTGATTAAATTCAGATTGGTAACAGTATTTTATTGATATAATAGTGCTTGTCATTTCAAATTAAGATTAAACAAACACGTTCATCATCGTTGATCATGTGACTTTGACAATTGTGTTGCTTTGGGGTAGGACAATGTTGGGTACATGCGCAGAAGACGAATAATATGTCTACCTAATCTCTAGTGTATGGTGTAACGTCGGCGAGGGAGGACACTTGGCTTGGCTGTTGGCCCGGGGCGGCAGGCCGTGCTAACGGTAGCTGGGGCTCTTCAGCCTCTGACTACATCAGCAAGTGCGAGTGCGCTCGTGCCGTACTTCGCCTCGGGTAACACGGTCTCGCCGGGGTCTGGTTGTGGTCTGTTCCACGAACGAGTGCATTTCTTGACAGTTCTGGAGGTAGTCCTGATCGCGGCTCCCGTCTCTGACGACCTCGCTGTCGACGAGACGTTAAGCCCGCTACTCACGTACGGGGCACGCGCTCTAGGAAAGGTGTCGAGGGCATGGTCTAGCAGATAATATAGCTCCTACTTCGCAGCTTCCGACTCCTTCGTCGGCTGATAATGCGCTGCAACGTCATGTGTGGAGCCACAACCAATCAGCTCATGCGTGCCATCTGTACGGGTAATGGGAAGTAGCTTGTCGGCGCGCATCCCAAATTCTTTCCTGCGCGACGCGTACCTACCTGATAACAGGTGTTTCCATGGATGCAGCCGTGTCTCCCTGCGCCGCAGAAAGTGTTTACAAAAACACAACAGCTGACTGTCAGCTTGCTCTGTGTACAGTAGTGTGAAATAGCTGCTTGCACAGCGGATTTCAGTTGCACGTGCTAGCGAAATGGCGGCACAGGCCAAAAAGACGTCGGAAGGCCGTTCGCCAGTCAGAGCCTGGTAACTTATTTGCCAGTCAGTAGCCCAGCCAATAGGGGATCTTTCGAAGTGCATAGCAACCAATAGAGCACAACGCCCGTTCTCAGATGTGGGTACGCTCATGTAAATATAACCTCCAAGCCACTTGGTCTCTCTGTGCTGATCTACGGCTCGACAAACTCGGGGGCCACGGTGGTGTAGTGGTCAGACTACTCGCCTCCCACCTAGGCAAACCGGGCTCGACTCCCGGCGGAATCGCCCCAGGATTTTCGCGTGTTTGATTCGCGACGGATGATGCCGCTGGTCGGCAGGTTTTCTCGGGGAACTCCCGTTTCCCCTCCCTTACATTCCGGTGCTGCTCCGTACTCACCTCACTCAACCCTCATCGGCTGTCAAGACCTCGATGTTAAGAGCCACTCAAATCTACCCACTTTGCTCCACACTCCTCTTGACAAACTCAAGTGCAGCCCCGGTAAATATGTGAAACACAAGCTCTTGCTCCCCCCCTTCCCCCCTCCAAATATATTTCTTACACTTTCTCGTATCGACGCATCTTCAACTTCGTGCAAATAGTTTGGACAAGACATGTTCAAGTGTATTATATGCAAACTGATGATTTTTCTAACTACCTGCTGTCAGTAAAAAGATTTATCATGAACGGTGAAACCATACATGAATGACAATAGACATACCAGAGGAATCGGGGAAATGGTGTGTAGTAAGAGGAAATATGCTGTAGATGCTCAGCGGTAAACTGAGTACTTTTGAAAAAAAAAATCGGTGCTTCTAATAGCACGTATTTTAACTGACGTTCTGACTGGCATGTACGCATTAGCGAGAAACAAAAAATGAGTTTTACGTCGTGTTCAAAGCGTAACTTGTACATTTGTGGCAACTGGATTTATTAAAATAGTTTTGTGTCTTTTTTTTTTTACTCAGATTAGAGTGATAATTAGCATATTGTTTACATTTTTACATTTTAAACGATTTCACAGACCTCACAGTTACACTTTATTGGCTCATGAATAAAGTGAGGGGGTCAGTGGTAATTTTAATTTTACATATGACGGAAGGATACAAAATGGGCAAAAAAAAAGAACTTAGGCAAGGCGTTCAAAATTGCTTAATTAACCGTGAAGACCCTATACAATTCTTCTTGGTTTGTCGCGGGTAGGAATGCGTGTATGTTGCGTAACAGATCACCCTGTTCAACTCTCTAACCCGCCTACCATGCCCTTGTTCTGCACAGAGAAAAGTCTAACGTTCTTAAAAAATTATTAGTGAAAAATTTATTTTAACCTTAATGCTGTAGTAAAATTAATAATTTTGTGACAAAGTTAATAATGTTAATCATATACTATAATACAAATATACTGTTGAAATTTTAACGTTAATAAAACCACCAAGTAAATTTGCCGCAACCAAAAGTTGAGTTATGCAAAAAATAACAGGAAGGACAAAATATGTGTGTTACTGCGACATGAAAGTAACGTCCAGTCACCACCAGTTTACACTTACTTGACACTGTAAAATGGCGGATAATAGTGGACAGCGATAACCTCGCAAAATTAAACCACTCTATTTAAATTTGAAAGCATAGAATGAGAACTAAGTGTTAGTTCAGCTTTCAAACCTTGCAAAGCAGTTTACGTGTGCCAAATAANACAGCGATAACCTCGTAAAATTAAACCACTCTATTTAAATTTGAAAGCATAGAATGAGAACTAAGTGTTAGTTCAGCTTTCAAACCTTGCAAAGCAGTTCACGTGTGCCAAATACGCGTATATTTCTAGAGCAATAAGTATTTCCACATAAAGAAAGAGTATACAGAGTGTCGTTATATGTTGTAGAAAACAATATGAAATACGGTCAGACATGTTTGAATATACCAATTTGTAAGACGTTGGGTTTTGTGAAGTGTAGTTCGGCATGCAGCCAAAGAGTAGGGCTGATTCTCCCCTATGTCTCAAATTTTTTCTTCATATGTAGCATTTATTTTCGTGACAAAACCATTATATTTGGTTTATTTTACTTCTGAATGTTGTTTTTAAGCAAAGGAAATACAAGATAATTTTTAACACAAGCGTCAACATCAATCCAACAGAAAATTTGTTTTTCCGCATCATAAACACCGCCTTAATGTTGAAAGGTCTTTAGCCGAGTCCGCCTAACAGTAGGCTACTCGCTGGACAATGAGTGAGCGTGAGTGGTAACGTACAAGACAAAGAAACCGCCCAGCCATTGCGCCTCTATGTAGCTACCTGTTCTGTAGCCGCGGGCGACCGGCCAACTGACTGCGTCTCTGGACTCCTGCATTCCCGTGACTCAGTCCAGGTGACTCAACCCGGCGCGTCCAACACCCGTTACGAGGTCACTGAAAATCTGTCCCGTATCTCCGCGCCGAGTGCCTCTCCGTGATGTATCGGTCGAGCTCGTTGTCAACAGCCCAAACCTGCTAACAAGCTACACGTGTATGGCTGTCTGTCGAAACATCGGATGGCAAAACCAGCTTTCCTGCATTGAAGACTATAGTGCATTCACTGTTACTTCCAACTTTTCCTGGAGCCCTGCTCAGGTTCTGCTTCCAGACTAATCCTCCGCCTCATGCTGACAAAGCGTAACCGGATATAGAAAATTACACTAAAGGGATGACGCACCGCATTCTTGCGCACTCCGTGTAATATTATTTTGCGTAAGAACTAATTCTTACTAGTCATTACCAACACATCTATTTTCTCACTGTTTTTATTCATATTAATTACAAACGAAATATTATAATTTATAGAGAAATTATAAGTAAAAATTCTATTTAACAGAATATTAGACACTTTAATGTTTACAGAAGTTTAAAACGCTTGTGATGACACATTTAGGAATAAACCAAGCACGTCATCAATGGGGTGATTTTTCAAATGTTTGATTCATAAAGGGTGAAGAAACCGCGACTGTACTATAGCCGCTTGAACAGTGCGGACTAGGCACCGAGTTATTAAGGGGGCAGCTTCCCTTCCATCTTAGATAATTTTTACACATCTTCATAATAAAAATTTATGAAAAGAAAAATCAAAACTTAACATGGCGTAGAGGACTACTTAGAAATATTTTTGAAGTTTTTACGGTTTCATTTACAGCCGTATTTCCCCATGTATGACATAAGTTATTAAATAATGAGGTAATATTTTATTACTGTTGCAGATGTGAAACTAACCGTGTAGGAAAAATAAGTTTGACTTTAAAGCAACTTTTAAGTTCTTCCCTGTACCTTGACAAGGTTGGTTTTTAAATATTGACTCTGGAAATTAAGTTATGGAGGAATATACATGAATCCAAGATGACGGGGATATTTCCCCCTTAATGGGCCCGCCTGCCTGCATCATTTTTCTCATTTTTTTCCCGGACGGAAAGCGCAGGAGCTATAAGGGTTACACTGGCACGCGCTACAAGTGCACCATCGCCGCTACGCGCAGGGCTATGAACTGGCGTGCAGTGTCCTCGTAGTGCTGCGTCTACCTATGGGACTGCCAGCGACGACCCTATTAATTTATTGATGAATCACAGTTTGGCTCGTGTCCGGCTAGTATGTTTTAAGATACGGCATTCTTTTTAACTATATCGGAGGGCTCCAAAATAATATTTACAGCACGTATGGTAACTTTATAGAGTACCGTTCCTTCCTTGTCTGGGATATGTAATTTCGTAGGTAAACATACTTGGGGCACGTGTAGTAGTTTCGTCGAATTACGAGGTTTTGAAACACCCTGCAGCGCAGTCCGAGAGCCAGGTAGGTGGAACCCGTACAATACAGAAGCGAAACAGCCTCTCATAACGCGAACTCCAGCCGCACGCACCGGCAACAAGTCGGAGCGCAGCGCCGTTCGCCCGCCAGCGCGTGGTTACATAATCACCAGCCAGCAGTCCAGCAGATATAGTCTAGTCACGGGGTCTTCACACTTTTCGAATCAAACCTTTGAACATTCACTCCCATGTATGACGTGTTTAGTTATTTCCCAAATATGCCATGCATACTCTATGCATGGCATTTCGCGAAAAGATTTCGAGACAAGATGCAGTCCAAAGCACTGTAGGGTCGACCAGCTTCTTTGATTGGCTAAACAATGTTCTGGCCCGTGTTAACCGTTTGTACACGGATCACGAAGGTTCAGTATCGGAGTTACTTAGTCCTGAGTGGTTTAGTCAAAGACGGACACGGCACCAGCAGCCAATGGAGGTATGACAACAGCTGAGGTGTGTATATAGTATTGAAGTCTACTGTGTGCTCCGATTTTTACGCGAAAAGTCACTGGCCCTAGCCATGCATCACAAGCGTTTTATACGGTGATCACAAAAGTAACTTTATTTTGGGTGTACTGAAATGTTATTTGTATTTCATCTATACATCATATGCTTCGTTTATTACTACGTAATATGAACAAAAACAGTGAGAAAACACGTGTGTTGGTAACGCCTAGTAATAAATAGTTCTCATGCACCATATCATTAAAACTGCGCACGAATGCGGTGCGTTGTCCTGTGGTGTAATTTTCCAGACTTAGTTAATCTTAGTTTGGACGAGACGGAGGAATATCCTGGGAAGAGAACTTTAGCAGGGCTTCAGAAAAGTGTGAAGTAACCGTGAATTGAATACAGGTAAAATTCCGCAGCACGCAGTAGCCAATCAAACACAAGGCCCGTTTCCACAGCTTCGCGCAGCCAATCGGAGTATGGGTACGCCTACATCAAAGGAACCGCCACGCTCTGTCCATGAGTAGGGGCAGTGATATTTCGCGAAAATATTTCCGAGACAAGATGCAGTTAAAACCGTCGTGGGGTCATCCAGCATTTTTGATTGGCTGAAACATGTTCTGGTCCGTGTGANAACACAAGGCCCGTTTCCACAGCTTCGCGCAGCCAATCGGAGTATGGGTACGCCTACATCAAAGGAACCGCCACGCTCTGTCCATGAGTAGGGGCAGTGATATTTCGCGAAAATATTTCTGAGACAAGATGCAGTTAAAACCGTCGTGGGGTCATCCAGCATTTTTGATTGGCTGAAACATGTTCTGGTCCGTGTGNGAGACAAGATGCAGTTAAAACCGTCGTGGGGTCATCCAGCATTTTTGATTGGCTGAAACATGTTCTGGTCCGTGTGAACTGTTTGCGCCCAGATCACGAGGGTACAGTGTCGGAGTTACGGCTTCCTGAGTGGCTGGGTGGAATGCGGAAACGACACCAGCAGCCAATGCAAGAGTGTGAAAAGTCCAGATGTATATATAGTATTGAAGTCTGGTGTGTGCTCCGATCTATTCGCGAAAAAATCACCGACCCTACCCATGAGTATTCTACCAGAGGCATGGCAACCCGGCTCATCGTTGTGTCAGTTTACCTTCGAAATATCATGGATTCCATTTGAGATGCCTTGGCGTGGCCCACACCGCCATTTGGAGCTACAGAATAGTTAAGCACGCAGAGTGAAATGGCTTGCCGGTTCGTTTGACGTGGGCTTACCCATGTTGATTGTCTGTGTGAGGCTCCGGGGACGGGTCTTGTGTGCGCTTTACCGCTGCATGCTTTAAAATGCCGGCTGGAGGGTAAGTCACCAGGCGTTGATTGGCGAACGGCATTCCAACGTTTTCCTGGCCAGTGACGTCGATATGCCGGCGTGCGCGGCTGAAGTGCGTGGCGCACTGACAGAAAGGCCAACAAAAATATATGTTTGCATTGGGCCAAAACATACATTTAGTTGCTCCAACAAAATACTTTGTTGAGTAAACAAAANACAAAAATATATGTTTGCATTGGGCCAAAACATACATTTAGTTGCTCCAACAAAATACTTTGTTGAGTAAACAAAACTTGCAAAGCAACGAAATTACTTTTGTTCCTCTAACAAAATACATGTTTGGATTTAAAAAAAAACTTCTGTGTTGGGCCGAAATAAATTAGACTGTCAACAAAATGTTTTGTTGAATCAACTGTTTATATTTGTTTGGGTACTCATTTGACTGCCTTTGGTTTGGGTACTCATTTGACTGCCTTTGTTTCGAAAGTAAAGTTCGAGAATTCGTTTACAATTTTTGTGACAATTAGNGTTTGGGTACTCATTTGACTGCCTTTGTTTCGAAAGTAAAGTTCGAGAATTCGTTTACAATTTTTGTGACAATTAGGTTAGTAACAGTGTTATTGCATTTATTGCTGTTTAATAGTGGTATAAACTTTCTAATAAAACAAATTCAACAGGAAACTAAAAAATAAGGTGTTAAATTTGAAATATTTACTAGCGCATGTTGTCCAGTATTTGAAATGATAGGAGACGTGCCAAATCCGCGTTATCTTTCGGTGAGGGGATAGACTTCCGTGCCTTATAAACAAGTGAGCACATTCCGTGGTTTCATTGGCCGGTACCTACCTGCTTGATCTCCTTAAAAGGGATTGGCCACTCCACTACTGAACCAATATTACTGGCTCAAGAGTTCTCCTAAGCGTGCCAGACATATATCCTACCAATGACTGAAGTTGGCGTAGTAACTTGCAGTTCAGTCTGCTCGCAAATAATAACGCGAATTTTGCGGGTCTCTAGAAATTATGTATTTAAAAACATTCCGACTTCATCAGCAGTCGCTTTAGCCTAGGTTGCTAAGCCGTTGCTCTCGGGCGGTAATGATGTAGTTTCAATTCTCGGTTCGTCTTCAAAATTTTTTTGTAAATTAACAGAAGCTGTTTAATGTACGTAGAACCAAACAAATCTTTGGTTGCACTTATCAAATCTTTGTTTCGGGCAACCAAATAAGAACAACAATATAATTTGGTGACAATAACAGAACATTTCATTGTCCATGTACAAACAATTTTGTTGCGCCAAACAAACTTGGTTTGATTCAACAAAACATTTTTCTCAGTGTATGTCATGGAATAGCAAGTATTNTTTTGTTGCGCCAAACAAACTTGGTTTGATTCAACAAAACATTTTTCTCAGTGTATGTCATGGAATAGCAAGTATTAAGAAGTGGAATGGCGTGTAGATTCCTTCCATTTAGGCGTACCCATTTTCCGATTGGCTACGCGAAGCTCTGCAACAAGTCATGACTGTGTGCGAATTCACTGAACGTATAGGCTGTTCACGGTAAAGTGAGCACTTTTGAGGCCCTAGTTACTTTTTCCTTTCAGCCATTTTTTAAAAAAAATCTTTTAATCAACTTTTAAAATAAATATTGCCATATAAGTAATAAACATAGTGTGTAGATTCCACTGCACTCGGAAGTTAACGTCTGAGGCTAAAATAGAATATATTTATTGACTACTATTCCAAATGAGAGGGCTTCAAAAAGTGCTCACTTTACCGTGAATAGCCTATACTCTGTGGTTGTGTCAAGCCGTTNAAAAGTGCTCACTTTACCGTGAATAGCCTATACTCTGTGGTTGTGTCAAGCCGTTCTTGTACCGCCCCATCCATTTATCTTCGAAATATCTTGATTTCAGTTTACATGTCTTGGAATGTTCCACCCCACCTCTCAGGCCCCACAACACCTGGAAGGACATCACACGGACCTGTTTCTCGCTATGAGAACTCTGCCGTCTGTTTTGATGTATCGGCCGGTGGTTTACCGTTAGTAACTGTTAGTGCTAGCTCCCGCCGCCGCGTGGCGCAGAGGTGATGGGCTCCTCTGATTAATTGGACCGTCGTCGCCGGCGTGTACCAGTTGGACGGCGCACCAGGAACTGCTGGTCGGCGAGGCATGACCGCTGCCCGCTCCGAGTTGACGAACCGGCTCGCTGCAGACACCGCATCTCCGTCTCCCGGTGCGACGCGCTGCTGCTGCAGATGGTTAAGGCCCCCGCCTACCTGCCGCTAGAACTGCGTTGCACTGTGTTTCGAATACACGTTTCCCCCACGTAACTGTTTAACGTGAAGTGAATTGAAGAGATTTGGGGCTGCTCTCAACATCGAGGTCTTGAGAGCCCGATGAAATAAAGCAAGGCTAGTATGAAGCAGCCTCGGAATGAAAGAGCGGGGGAAACCTCCGACCAGCGGAAGTTACCGTGAATGAACTTCAGTTTGGATTTAATGCAGACAACCACCAACAAATTTCAGTATTTAAATATTAACTCCAGTATATTCCAATATTAAAAAATATTTCCAGGTTAGTTCTGGTATTTCCAGTATCAGTACACATCCTGTTAAAAAAAAACTGTCACAATGTTAAGGGGGAAGTATCCTTGCCATTTTGGATTTACGTATTTTCCTCCATAAATTAATTTTCGGAGTCAATATTTAAAAACCATGCTAGTCAGGGAACATCTTAACAGTTATTTCTAAATCGAATAATTATTTAATAATGTAAATTCCACATGAGAAAATATAGGTATAATTGAAACTGTAAGCATTTCAAAAAATTCCTTAAGTAGCACTGTGTGTCATGTCGAGCTTTGATTTTTAATGTCTGGTCATAAATTATCGTTACGAATATTTGTGAGAAAAATCTGAGATAGAATGGATACTACCCCCTTAACGACCTTTGCCGCGGTGAGTTTGGAGCGAGCGCCATGCATCACGGAGCGGCATACGTCGCGTCCACGAGGCTTGGCGTATGTCGGTTTATTTATTTGGACGTTGTAGAAGTTCCGCAAGAGAGTTCGCGCACGACTGCGCAGCGCCGACGCACGCCAGCACGCGGCCTGACCGCTCACGTGACACATGTGACGTCACGTGTGGCGCCCTCCCCTCCCATCCCATCCTACATCTCGTCCCGGACAGAAGACGTTCCGCGGGATGTTGCCAGCCGACTGTTCTCTCAGGTTTCCCCGTGTGGCTCGTACACCGATCTCGAACACGGCTAGCGAAAATGACGTGGATTGGATTCTGAGGTTGGAATGCTGTTTAGTAAACAAGTGCTTTGAGATTTTTTTTATACTTAAACTAACCAGTTTGTAATTTAGTTCGATTAAATTTCAAATTGGTAAACGCATTTTATTAATTTAACTATACTTGTCATTTAAAAGCTAAGATGTAAACAAACTAATTCATCACTGTTGACCATGTGACTTTGACAGTTGCGTTCCTTCGTNCGCCAGCACGCGGCCTGACCGCTCACGCGACACATGTGACGTCACGTGTGGCGCCCTCCCTTCCCCTCCCATCCTACATCTCGTCCCGGACAGAAGACGCTCCGCGGGATGTTGCCAGCCAACTGTTCTCTCAGGTTTCCCCGTGTGGCTCGTACACCGATCTCGAACACGGCTAGCGAAAATGCCGTGGATTGGATTCTGAGGTTGGAATGCTGTTTAGTAAACAAGTGCTTTGAGATTTTTTTTATACTTCAACTTACCAGTTTGTAATTTAGTTCGATTAAATTTCAAATTGGTAAAAGCATTTTATTAATTTAACTATACTTGTCATTTAAAAACTAAGATGTAAACAAACTAATTCATCACTGTTGACCATGTGGCTTTGACAGTTGCGTTCCTTCGTGGTAGGTGAGTGTTGGGTACATGCGCAGAAGACGGCTAAGCGGTCTACCTCATCTTTAGTCTACGATGTGGTCCGTCGCCGGCACCATCCTTCCACGTGATCACAGAGTATAATCCATTCTCTGTTACTTCCAATTTTTTTACAGCCCTGCCAAAATTTTTCTTCCAGGATAGTCCTCCACCTCATACAAACAAAGCTTAGAAAATTACACCAGAGGGCCAACGCACCACATTATTGCGCACTCAGTGTAATAATATTTTGCATAAGAACTATTTCTTACTAGGCATTACCAACACACCATTTTTTTATTTATGTATTTATTAACATCGGTTATAAATGAAATATTATAATTTATAGGTACAATTTAAGTAAAATTCAATTTAACCAAAAATAATATACTGTTATGTTAACACAAGTATAAACACCCTGTGATACATGCCATATTCAGGAAGCCATCAAACACGTTATACATGGTTTTTTTTTTCAGTGGTTCGATTCAAAAAGGTGTGATGAAACTATGAATAGACTATACTTACGAATGCAGAGGCGAAACAGGCAATTATACCTCCAACTCCAGCTGCACGCGCCAGCAAAATGGCTGTCACTGGCCAGAAAAATGTTGGAACGCTGTTCGNTAATTTATAGGTACAATTTAAGTAAAATTCAATTTAACCAAAAATAATATACTGTTATGTTAACACAAGTATAAAAACCCTGTGATACATGCCATATTCAGGAAGCCATCAAACACGTTATACATGGTTTTTTTTTTTCAGTGGTTCGATTCAAAAGGGTGTGATGAAACTATGAATAGACTATACTTACGAATACAGAGGCGAAACAGGCGATTATACCTCCAACTCCAGCTGCACGCGCCAGCAAAATGGCTGTCACTGGCCAGAAAAATGTTGGAACGCAGTTCGCCAGTCAGCTCCTAATAACCTACCCGCCAGATGGCAGCCTAGACAATAGGGAACTTTTTCGCAACATGCAGTGACCAATCAGATGCAAAGTCAATTCTTAGAGTCTCGCGCAGACATTCGGAGAATGGGAACGGCCCCTTCAAAGGAAACCGCCTCGCCATTTAGTCCTTGTGCAAAGTGTCTACTTTGTGGTGTGGTTTGGTACCTCATCGACATCAAATTTAGGATGTTTTGGAATGATAGACTGCAGTGTGGTATGTCACTCCCTCCAGCTTCTCTTGGGTCCTGGACGCGGGGCAAGTGGGAATCGTGCCGGACTATGCCTGCTGGTCGGCAGGTTTTCTCGGTGATCTCCCGTTTTCCCCCCGCCCTTGCGTTCCGGCGCTGCTCCATATTCACCTCGCTATACCTTCGTCGGCTCTCGAGACCTCGATGTTCAGAGCCACCCAAATCTCTCCACTGGATGCGTGGCAGGAGCTAGGATACCGAACCTAGGTACACTTTGAGTAGTAGGAGGGACGAAAAAGTGATAAAACGAGCTTGCCGTGTATGCAATGAAAACTATATAATATTTAAGTATTTCGGACAGCGTGGCGGTTTCAAAACTTGCAATGTTACCAGGTGGAACCTCATAAAATCCGGGTCGTCTTTATCTTAGCTTGTTGGATCGACCTATAGTAAGTTGGAAAGTAGCGCTCCTCGAATACCCTTTTTAGGGGTAGGTACCCAGAAGGGGTGGTTTGGTGAGGAATGTGTGCCCAACGTTTCGGACGCGTATACCGGTAAAGTCATGTACACGGATGCTTTTTTTTTTTGGCGAGTTAACGTCAGTTAGTTTCATTTGTTAGCCCCCCGCCCCCTCCCCCCAAATTCGCCTTCAAACTCAAGTCAGTCAAAATATTTTATTCAAACAAAACAGTGGTCTATTGAAAACCCGAAAGTAAACAAGTATGGTTGTCACTGTTGACCATGCGATTTGACAGTTGTATTGACAATGGGTTGGGCCATCTGTTTATCGCGACAAGATTTACACTCAAGCTAGATTTCAACGTCATACGTGCAAGCTTGCAAATTTACTTGGCTAGCTGCCGCATGTCTCTTGTGCGAGAAGACATTTTCTGCTCGACTGGACCAATCAGAATAAAGCTACCCTGACACCGAGAGTGAGTGAAGAGATATGGGCGGCTCTTAACACCGAGGTCTTGAGAGCCGATGAGGGTGAGGTGGGGTGTGTATGAAGCAACGGCGGAACGAGAGCNCAGGCGACAATGAGAGGCGGCCACTTCCTTGTCGGGCGATCGTCAAGCACTCCCCTCGCCCCACTTCTACCTAACTGCCTGCGTTCACGACAGCCGCGCCACACGCATCGTATTGCGGTCAACACACACACTATACTTCATTCACGGTCACTTCACACTTTTCGAAACAATCCTTTGAAAAATCACCCCGTGTAGGACATGTTTAATCGTTTCCCAAATATGCTATTTATCGGAAGCGTTTCATACTTGTTTTAACATTTAAAGTACCTTATTTTTGGTTAAATTGAACTTTCACTTATAAATTATTTCTCATTCGTTATAGGTAGGGGCAGTGATATTTCGCGAAAAGATTTCGAGACAAGATACAGTCCGAAGCACTGTAGGGTCGTCCAGNATAGGTAGGGGCAGTGATATTTCGCGAAAAGATTTCGAGACAAGATACAGTCCGAAGCACTGTAGGGTCGTCCAGATTCTTTGATTGGCTAAAAAATGTTCTGGCCCGTGTTAACCGTTTGCCCACGAATCACGAAGGTTCAGTGTCGGAGTNTAAAAAATGTTCTGGCCCGTGTTAACCGTTTGCCCACGAATCACGAAGGTTCAGTGTCGGAGTTACTTAGTCCTGTATGGCTTGGCCAAAGACGGACACGGCACCAGCAGCCAATGGAGGTACAACAACAGCTGAGGTGTGTATATAGTATTGAAGTCTATTGTGTGCTCCGATTTTTACGCGAAAAGTCACTGGCCCTAATTATAGGTACGAATAAACACACAGATAAATAGGCGTGCTGGTGACACCTGGTAAGNGCGAAAAGTCACTGGCCCTAATTATAGGTACGAATAAACACACAGATAAATAGGCGTGCTGGTGACACCTGGTAAGAGCACGAATACGGTGCGTTGTCCCTTTGGGTGTAATTTTCAAGACTCTTGTCAACCCTCATCCTCACATTAATTTATAATTTCTGGTGTAGCAATTTAGAAAATTTTTTGATGCGTGCTGCACTTAAGCTGGAAAAGAACTTGTTCCTTTATCACAACCAATAAGCTTGTGTATGAAGTATTTGTGTTCTGTGACAGTGATAAATACCAGTCATAACGTAGAGCTACAGCACGGTTCAGGAATCAGTGACATACAGGGAAGATCATTAAGCGCTGAGCTTCGCAGAGTACAGTACCTGTCAAATATAAGCTTACTGTGCAACATGATGATTGTATACAATGGGCATGGAAGGGTTAAGCTTTGTGTTGCACGAGGCGGTGGAATATTACGGAAGTAGATCTTTGGTAGGGCTTCAGGAAAGATGGAAGTAACCGTGAATTGACTGTGTAGTCCAAGTCTGGTGTACGCTGTTCACGGTAAACTGAGCACTTTTGAAAGCCCTGCTAAAGTTCTACTTGTATTCACAGGGTATCCATCCACTTCCACCACGATTAAAATTAACATTACCATGGGTCTCATCACTTTCTCCATGCGTCGGTGAAATGAAACTATAAAATTATTGGAAAAAGTGAACAGCTTTCATGTTTGCTAATTATTGCATTGAAATGCATTATAAAAAAAACGGAAAGCAAAATAAATCATTTCAGCATTAACAAGCGTTCACTTATTTTACTTTTAATTCAACATTTTTAAGCAACTTTCCCTTCGCCGTTACCAACTTTACTGTGCGTTTGCCAGTCAGTGCGTCTGTTTTCAAAAGTTGATTTCAAAAGTTCTCAATTAACTGTGAACAGCTTATGGTATCATTTCTGTAGTCGATCACAAGGGGAAAAAATCACTTATTTCTTCCCGGCAGTCACTAGTTAATGACTAATAAGAACAGTGCAACTTTAATAATTATATAANAAGCAAAATAAATCATTTCAGCATTAACAAGCGTTCACTTATTTTACTTTTAATTCAACATTTTTAAGCAACTTTTCCTTCGCCGTTACCAACTTTACTGTGCGTTTGCCAGTCAGTGCGTCTGTTTTCAAAAGTTGATTTCAAAAGTTCTCAATTAACTGTGAACAGCTTATGGTATCATTTCTGTAGTCGATCACAAGGGGAAAAAAATCACTTATTTCTTCCCGGCAGTCACTAGTTAATGACTAATAAGAACAGTGCAACTTTAATAATTATATAANAAAAAATCACTTATTTCTTCCCGGCAGTCACTAGTTAATGACTAATAAGAACAGTGCAACTTTAATAATTATATAATGTTTGAGAAGCTATTATTTGTGCTCTATCATGCGAAAATTTCGTTAAACTTTTTCGAATAGAACTTACGGCGAAAAACGAATAAATCCAAGATGGCGGGGACTATTTTCCAATAACCTATTCAGACCCAGTTTACATTATTGCGTTTACAACACACGGTATAGTTAATTTTGGCCGGAGCTGCACACTGCAAGGCCCAGTGCCTAACAATCTTCCTTGTGGGGTAGCAGATTCATAAACTGTGCTGTTCTTCCCGGTTATAAATTGTTCATATTACTATAGCCGAACACGAAGCCTAAAGGTCTTCGGTTGCGACATTGAAACAAGCGTTGTGTTGTCTCGCAGCACTCATCAAAAAAGTATCTTGCTTACAACAATTGAAGTCGTAAATTAAAGTGTGTCTGCAAGGGGCAAGCCTCCCGCCTACCTTCACTTCGAACTACGTCGCGGGGTGTTTGAAATATCCAGTGTCCCACACAACTATTAATAGTGCGTCGTCCAATGTGCTGATCTACGTAAAGAACACGCACTTCAGACGAAGGCTGTTGTGTGCTTTTAAGACGTCACGCACATTGGAAAAATCATTACCGAGAACTCCGAAATGGTTAGAAACAGCTTTTTCAAAGCGCTGTATCTCAAAATATACGCGTTAGATACATATAAAACTACTCAAGGGCTANGGTTAGAAACAGCTTTTTCAAAGCGCTGTATCTCAAAATATACGCGTTAGATACATATAAAACTACTCAAGGGCTATACACTGAACATTCCTACAGTCTTTCCACCAATAAAATTGTAGGGTTAATCACGGGTGTAGACAGGAATTTACTTCATTGGGAAGGGGGCGAGAGGATATTATAAATTTATATTTTTGAAAAAAATATGAAAGTTGTAACATTAAAAACCAATGGACTAATACACAAATATGGAAATACAAAATGCTATAATCCTTCTTCGTGTTCAAGCGTGATTGCAAATTTCTCATATGTGAAAAAATGAAAAATATCAGTTTACTTACGTTTAGTTTTAAAAAATATTTTCAATCAATTGGCTAATACAAACATATGAAACTACAAAATGATGTAAATATCCTTCATGTTCAAGGGGGATCACACATTACTTATGTATTATGTTAAAAAAAATTAAATTTGCTATTTTTTTTTT
>NQII01004005.1:48996-92532 GCA_002778355.1 Clitarchus hookeri
GGGGGGGGGGGAGTGTCCCGATATTCCCCCTCCTGGCTACGCCCCTGGAGTCACCGCTGAAAGTCTCATAGGTACACGCAGCACGAGAACACTGCATGCCAGTTGCATGCCTTGCGCTTAGCGGCGATGGCCCACTTGATGCGCGTGGCAGTGTCGCCTTTATCGCACCCGCTCTTCTCGGCCTCAGACGCGGAAAAAAGCTCCAGGTAGGCGGGAGTCTTCTAACGACGTGAACAGCACGTGGGTGTATATTTTCGTATGTCCCAGCGATGATGGATGCAGGTTATTGTCCATTTCATGTAAGTGGGGTAAATTTTGACAGTTCTAGAAAAGTAGCACGACCACAGTGTATCCTTCCACCACAGGTGTTTTGTCATTGAAGAAAAATGCGTTTGTAAATAAATGTTTTGAGTCCAATGCACACTTGAATTTTCCTCTTTCCTCGTGTTTTCTGTAATGGCAGGCACTGAAATACTGACGTTAGTTAACTTCCGTCCGGTAATCAATATAGGATAGTATAGCTAGATTGGCATTACAACCAGTTTTTTTTTGTGATTACCAAGTTTATTGGTGTTATTGTGGNAACGTCTTTCGTGAGACGGCATTGTTTTGAGGTTCTCGCGATTGTGACATTTTGAGTTGCGTATAGTTTTGATGGAGCAGTGGAAAATTTTGCTTGTATGGAAATAACATTCAAATTATTATAACGCCGAAAGTTTTAACTTCAATGAAAAAACAAAACGCGAATACGCGATACTTACGTCGTTCGCATTCGTACAGATGCAGCAATACACACACACACATTTTGACCGAAGTTAACCTTACTCTCGTTGAATTTACGATACAGGCAAATAAACAAATATTATTTACACACTACAAAAGTGTTGAAAGTGCGGCTTTTTCAGGCCACGTGAATTTCAGTAATTATATGAACGATTTACAAATCCATTATTTACGAAACACGCAGACTTACGGTTTGTAAAATTCGCAACCTCTTGAACACGTGTTTTTCTGTGAAAATACTCGCAAGTTTAATTTACTAAAATCACGTTNGGTTTGTAAAATTCGCAACCTCTTGAACACGTGTTTTTCTGTGAAAATACTCGCAAGTTTACTTTACTAAAATCACGTTTGTTCCACACTAGAATTAAATAATTTATTTACAGAATCATTCAGTAAATTCAACACTGCGCATGTTTCCTGAAACCAACAAACTTAAACTTAGATACGTAAATTATATTCGTGTCGCTTCATTGCGGAAGCCGGTTAAGGAAAATGGGGGAATGAGCAGTTTTACGAAGCGGTAAACACGTGCCGATTAATATTACATTTCACTCAAGAAAACGCACTACAACGGCACCTACAACAAAATACGCTTAAAGAAAGCAAATAAACAAAATAATTAACTACCGATAAAATATTCTGACAACACCAACAAGGTACTCGTATAAACACGATGAGAAGAAAGAACATACACAACGGCTTTCACCGGGTTTGAAACTGGAACAGTGGAAACATGGCTCGCCATTGGCTGGAGACGTTTACTGTTCGTACGTGTCGACATGATCTGTCGTAATTGCTAAACGTGTTTTTAAACTCAATTTCATATTGCTTTAAAAACATAATTTAAAACGAAAATATAAGTATAACTAAAATTTTAAATTATAACTTTTTGTTCGAAGCACTATTTTCTTACAAAGTCATAATCAAAATTGCCAACTTAACAACATGCATCCTGCAGCAATTCATCAGCTGATACAATACTTTACAAACGAGAGCATTTACTGTTTACGTAGTGTGTAGGTTGGTCACATTTGTCAGATTTTACCCCACTTATTTTTAATCGACAATACCCGGCCCAGTGATGTTAGGCGTGCCATTTTCATGGTACTTGTACCATAATTAGAGTTTGTGTAGGTACCATGAATTATGACGAGGTCGTCATGGTACGCAAATGTACTATAATCTGACTACATTAAAAATTAGTCGCTAATGACTCAAAAGTATAATAAAAGATAATTATTTTGTAGCCTGCTTGGTTTATTAATCCGAAAGCCGGAACCCTATGATTTATCTACAGATTAGAGGTTGAACTTTTGGAGGTTCCACGAGCGTGATACAGAGATCGAAATGTGTCAATATTCTTCGGTATTCTGGCGATGTTCGTTGTTCTCTTTTGTTTGAGTTCGTCGTTTATTGTTGTCAGTCAGGTTGTGTTGTTCTGTTTTTTGTGCAGGCAATTTGGCCCATTTTCGTTAAACGCATTCCATTGCTGCACAGGCAGGGGTATTTATTTGATTATCATATTTAATAAAGGTAGAATGATTATATTGTGATTTACAGACCAGATGATTTTTCAATTAATTTTTAATTTCTAGNTATAAAGGTAGAATGATTATATTGTGATTTACAGACCAGATGATGTTTCAATTAATTTTTAATTTCTAGTATTTCATATGTATTTGCTATCGGTAGTATAACGTTCAAACAGCTGCTGTGTAATGAAAGTGAAATAANAGGCAATTTGGCCCATTTTCGTTAAACGCATTCCATTGCTGCACAGGCAGGGGTATTTATTTGATTATCATATTTAATAAAGGTAGAATGATTATATTGTGATTTACAGACCAGATGATTTTTCAATTAATTTTTTATTTCTAGTATTTCATATGTATTTGCTATCGGTAGTATAACGTTCAAACAGCTGCTGTGTAATGAAAGTGAAATAANATTTCTAGTATTTCATATGTATTTGCTATCGGTAGTATAACGTTCAAACAGCTGCTGTGTAATGAAAGTGAAATAAACATAAAATTGTGATTTTACGCGTTTGTTAGAAATGTGCCATGATTTAGTGCCAGTGTGCCATTATTTTGAATGCCCCGTGCCATGACAGGGCCCTGACGATCTGACATCCGTGACCTGGCCCCAGTGTAGCCTCAACTGCGGTTAGAGCGAGCCACCGCGGGACATCCGGCTGTCTCCAGTCACCCGGGGGTCGGGGCGCCACCGCCCGCGGACCGTTACACACATAGGCCTACTTGATCGCGCGGACGTGTCCTCCGGTAGCGGGCGTCCACGCATGCGGTGCGGCGTCCATTGTGGCCTGGGGTCGCCGCGGCTACGCCCCTCCGCCGTCCATCGTCGTTCCCGTTCCTTCTGTCGCCGGGAGGGGCCACGGTGGTGCAGCGGTCAGACTGCTCGTCTCCGACCTAGGCGAACCGGATTTCCGCATGTGGGAACCGTGCAGGAAGATGCCGCCGGTCGGGGGGATTTTTCTTGGGGATTTCCCATTTTCTCCGCCCTTGCATTCCGGCGTCGCTCCATACTCACCTCACTTCACCCTCATGGGATCTACCTCGATGTTAAGAGCCGCCCAAATCTCATCATTTCACTCTTCACGTGGTTATGTCTCTACTCAGATTGCGTCTCGTACATGTGCGGATGTCGATTTTATAGCGTCATATAACTAAAGTGGAAGATACCCGCGCACGGTATTATCGTACTACGCCAGACTCTTTCATTTCCGTACGCTGAAATCCGTAAATTAATCTACACTGCCCGAGTTTGATTTCTGACATGCGGCAGACTGACTGGCGTTAGTAATGGCCGGTGGGTTTTCGTGGAATGGCACCATTACGTCTGTCTACACGCACATATCCTCTCCGTCCACGTGTAACCTTTACTTAATTGGATTAAAGGAATTATGTAATATATCCCCAATTTGTTAAAAACATCCCTCATGAATTAGTTCGGGACATGCTGCAAAGAGCCTAACACGGGCAAATAGAAGGTCTTCCAATGCGTCACAGCGCATGCAGACAGAATATACCGGATGTAGTTTAGCAGTCGCAGCGAAATGATTTTTTAATTTTAATTTTTTTAATTTTATAATGTATTTATTGACATGATATTGTACACTGTACAGCAAGAACAAAGCAATGAAAGTTAAAGAGTAGCATGCATGCCGCAGCAAAATGTTTTACTATGACGACATGGACGACATGACGACATGTACCGCCGCCAGCTAAATATTTGGTGGCGCAGCCAATAAACATTCCATCAATAAAAAAAATGTATTAGTGATCACTAAATAACTTTATGTGTTTTCGTGCAGTACAATATTTTTCTTTTAATAGCAACACAATTTAGCCTTGGAAACCCTTAATCCACATGTAACGACTGACATATTTTCTTCCAGTGCAGAAGTTTCTTTGGTTTTCTTCGGAAACCAAACACACCCTTCAGAGTTCGTTGCCGATATGGCACATGCCAAATACAACGCATTTGTTGCGAAGAAAATGGGGAAGGTTGGAGGGAGGGGGAAGGTGCATTTTCTCTCCGTCAAGGACGGAAGATTGCTGGTCAGGACCGCAGCATCTTCTGCTTGCGAGATGTTGTCTCGCTACGCCGCAACTATCGAGCTTTCTGAATTTCACGTACGCATCTCATCAGCTCGGCGCAAACCTTCTGAACCAAACAGCCTTGTCGGTCCCAGGTAACTTTGCGCTCGTCAAATGACGTACCGCTGTGGGGGAATACTGTACGGTATTCGACGATGCCTTTGAGGTTCCTGAGCGGTGTAATGCATTGAGCTTGCACATTCACTCATCACAGGCAAATTTCGCGTTCTTAACGACCTTGTAGGCTAGACTCCACGGTCCTATGTATATATTTTAGCGTGTCAGCTTTCTGTTCATTGGCTGCTGCCCCAGTGTGTAGCCAGTTTTATCTCAGACCAGGTGGCACGCTATTGACTGCTTGTTTCCTTGCAGGTCTGTTATTAATCCAGAGTTCACCTGGACGTGTCTAATAAACTGTCATCCGATTGCAAGAGATCTAGTTGGTCCTATAATGAATCCTCGAAATTTTTCAGTGTCTAAATATGCGCCCGAATTCTACAGTGCGAATTGGATTCATGTTTCTCCTCATAGAAATCCCGGAAATAACACCGGCGTATGCTGTTTTTACAGCGGCCTCTTGTGGTAAATGTGGTTTGTCACAGGGAGAGAGAAATGGTAGTTACCGCACATTACTCGTCCAGTCTCGCACCTCGTAATGGTTACCTTACAGACGAAGTGCAGATTCATGCAAGCAGGATTTTGCGATAGTTCGCAACTTTCGCGCATGCGCATTAAGTGGAGAGAGGGAGTGAAAAAAAAAATGAAAAGAGAGGTGTGACTAGCCCACAAACTCCCACTGAGTGTGTATGGTCATGCGGTTTGCATATCTGAATCTCACTCGGTAGGTCGCAGACGCGATCCCATCCGGCTGCGGCGAAGATGGTTTTCTCAAGTGATCTTCCACGCCCTCACAGGAGAAAGCTTTTGCATTTTCGTGGAACGTATCTCTAAGCTCTCTACCCCATTATATTTAGACCTTTGCTGTCTGGTTCATGCATGAAAAGGATTGAAGATAGAGTGTTAATGTTATTACTTTTACCCACGATATTTCAGTCAAGGGCAATTGCTTTTACGCCCTCATTTAACCTTCATGTCCGAGGATCACTTAAGGCGCTACGACGTTCCAGGATAATCGATGTACGCACGTTTGGTTTTTTTTATGTAAGCGCATTCTAGTTTAGCATACAAATCTTCCTCCGGTTTGAAAGCGATATAAAGCCGGTTTGAAAATATTTCCACATCACTGTTGTTTATCTATGTTAACAAAAATAGCTAGAATGTTGATCATTAATGTTGCTTGTCTTAATAGACACTCGGTTGAGTAGTATTTGTGCAAAAGTTATTTTAAAACTTTACACTATGTAACCTGGCTGACTTCGGAATTCTCGTATTTTGGAGTTTGTCGTATTTTGCGATTCTAAAGTTAGAATGAGCTGTTATCGAGCACGGCAGAAAAAGAAACTGCCTGAGAGAAAATTTCGCAAATAAAAGTAATTTCAATGTTTCCCGACACTGAGTTTGCGTCCTTATTCAACCAGAACGCAGCTTGGTATTTTGGCTGGCATTAAATAAATCGCATATATTTTTAAAACAAAACTTTCGAATAATCTTTAACTTCGTCGAGTTGTTTTTGTTTTTGGAAAAAGTACTGAATATCGCGGCGTGTCTGATATTTCGTTCCACCATTGCTGTCCGTGTTATATTCAGTTGTTTTTTCAACTGTTAACGGTGTTAGACCCCAAATAATTAATTATTTTATAATTGTACCAAACATTGTTCAACTCGTACGCATTGTATGCGAAGACGTTTTTCTCAAATAAAAAATTTCTACACTTTAAATTTTTTTAATAATTTGATGTCAAATAGAAAACTTGTGGTTTGTTATTTGGTGATTTACATAATGTATGTGTCGCGCGGTAGCCCATAGGATTCGTTTACTTTGTAAAATTTTTCGTCTGTACAACATAGTTAGTATTTGTTATATGTAATGGCCGCAACGAAACATAAATAATTTGTATTTAACGTCAAATTATTCCAAAAATTAAAAAGTACAAAATTTGTTTATTCGAGGAAAATGTCATTACATACAATGCGTATAAGGTGAGCAATGTTTGGTACAAATATAAAATAATTAATTTTTTGGGGTTCAACACTCTTAATAGGTGTGAAAGTGCCGAGTCATTTTCCACTGATTTGCCTTGCGAATGTGATGGCCGGTACAACAAAGGACCGTTAAAATTAAACATGTGCCTTAACTGCCGCTTCTCTTCGCCGGTTACGTTTCCACCCAAGCGTTGAAGTCTCCCTCCATTTCCAGCTTCGCTGCGCCGAACTGTGACTTTGATGATTCTTCTAATTCGCCCACAATCTTTGCCATGTCGTTCATTTGTAAGAAATACTAGCAAGTTGAGAATTACTGCTCCATTCGCCATATTCACGGACTTACTAGACGCGCATGCAGAAACAGTTCATTGCATGCACTGTTTATAGGCACGCATGTTTTGCGTCAGATGTTGAATTGTTCCTGTAAATCCACAAATTTGTCAGGAAGATTTCATCGTAGGAAACGTTTATATACGTAGCAAGGAAGGAAGAAATGGCTTCACAGCAGTTAATTATACAATCATGTTATTTCCTCACGATATAACACTTAGTACCAAGTGTATGCTTAGTTAGAATTTTCCCATGTTTAAAAAACCTGATGAAAAATCTTGGCAGCCAACATGGACATTTGCATCTGGGAATATTACCTGAAACTTTATACTTTATTTCTTTCATATCATTTTCCTTTAACCCATCTGTATACTCCCACAGTTGAAAAACGTTATATGTTCTGTTGAGTAAGGGCTAGGCCTAACGCAGCAATTACGGAGGAGCAAGCAATCACTAGGCCTATAGGTTGGTTATATCTACTTTAGTTACTTTAAGAACATGGTTCCCGGAATTATCTTGAGCGTGCAGTTAACACTCCTGAGGGTACGATACATTTTTTTGTAACTCATCGATGTCCTGCATGTCACCTTCGTGGTTACTTAACATACCCATAGATGTAAGGAAAGTCATGAAATCTTTGATTAACTACAGCATCAGACGGTTGGATAAGCATCGCTTCCCCTCGGCTGAAGAAAGTTTTGCAGTGTGTTGTGCATCAGTCCGTGTCTGCTGCCTCGCTGCAGGTATTCTCTCGCGCAAGCGTGAAGTACCCTCGAGAATACTCAAGCCTGCTTTGTGCGCGCATTGTGCATTGTTGCCTGGGCGTCGCGGTGCAGGGCATGCACCGTCCGCGGGTTTCTGCTCGCGAGTTGCTTTCTTACCCGAGCGTTGAAGTCTCCAAGTCCTTCCTTCTCCGCCCTCCATGCTCCGTCACCTCGTGTGACGAAGTCTTATGCAACTGCACTGGTCGTCGAACGCTTGCCGTGGCGAATCACACAGCGTGCCAGACGACAAAGCTGCACGTGAGTTTCTGCTAAAAACAAATACATTACTTAGCTGGTTTTTTTTTTTTGCAAACTAAAATTCTTATAGACTTACCTACAGTATTTAAGAGTTTATGGCTCAAGCACTTACACCAAATCCGTCAATTGAAGTAGTATACGTGTTTTGCCGTGCAATTAAAAAAAAAATGTAAATTGTACATAACAGTTTGGCCAACTTCGAGAGAAAATATTTTGTCATAAATTTGTACATTTTACTTAGTGGCGCAAAACATTGCGCTAAAGGAATGTATAAGAGCAAAGACTTGCTCAACCAAATGTGTGTATAATCGAAGTCCTAAAGATTGCTGGTTACGACGACGTCCTAAAATTGTTTATGTTGGCGACAACTAACAAGCATCCGCTATGTGTATTAGAAACATCTGTTAGCCTTGGAGAAATGCGATCCAGCTCGTTGTGTTTTGATTTAAACTATTATGTTCTATCATAGTGTTGCGGTGGTTTGCGGGGGTATCATTCCAATAATATAACCACACTCTTTTTTAAACTGTTTTTTTTTTTTCAGAGGAACCTTCTTTACGACAATGTCTCGTTTCCGTATCAGTAAAATCGCCTGCAGCACTGCTGGGCCGTTGTATTATTTAGTCTTTGAACCTTCAATGAGCCATTAATGAAGTAATTAGATACTGCAAATGAGTCTTAAGTAAAAGAAAATCATACCCTTTCATTTCGTTGACAATTTATACCGTTACAGCTCTGTGTGTGTACATGGGCGTGCGAGTGCTTTCGTGCGTGCATACACATTCATAACACTGACACCACTGGCTACATAAATCTTAGATACCGGAATCGAACTTTGAACGCATCCGTTATCGGCACCTAAATCATCTTCGACTTTCACGTGGCAAGAGGACTATAAACTACACTATAAACCTGAAATAGGCAACTTGGCTCCGAACGTGGCATCTTACTGATTATTACAGGGTTTTAATTGATGTAATTTATTAACGAAGAATTCCGCTGAATGCTACTAATCCAAGGAATTGGTTTCCAGTTCGTTCGATTGACACGCCACTCGGTAACAACAAATATCTTTCTTGGCTCATGTCTCACTTACTAGTGTCACAGTTTTCGGGTTTAGTGCGTTCGTAATTACAGCGGCGTGTGTTTGCCCGTAGCTGATGTCCCTACCTGCCAAGAATTAGGTCGTGGGTTTGAGTCGCGCCTCGGGAATCTGTATGGTAAGTATAGATTAAATTACAACATAAGACAGTACATTAAAAACAGAACCACACGTTTTTGTACACGTTCTATGCAGACGTCCTCCTACGTACACGAAATTAACCGTGAACGTGTCTTAACCCTTGCATACCTAGTGTAGACAATAGTCTAAATGTTTCACAAGAAGGTTATACACTCTAAATCATAATCAGTGGAAAATCACTGGTTGTTTCAGTGAAACAATATCACTGATTGAACAAGTGACTAAACATTTCACTGATTCAATAAGTGACGACCAACTGCGCGCACGGTTTTAAATGTTTTTTTTTTTAAAATTGAATTTAGTCAAATAATTACGAGAAACTAACCTATTTCGGATAGTCACTAGTTATATTGCACAATTTACCGTAATTAAAAAAAGTAAACAAAATTTGGGGGTGGTCAGGATTGAACTCACACCACCCTCACCCCGCCTTTAAATCGCCACGTCGCGAAATGAGCTACCAAACCAACGTTAAAAGCGTAGGGGAAAATATCTGTATTGACATTTTTTTCTCGAAAGTATGTAGTTTCAAATTGTATGTCCTTTCTTTTCGTTTTTAGTTTAATTGGTAACGTCAGGATTGTTAAAACAAATAGCACGCATGTGTGCACTCACTTCACCACATTTAATGCAGTTAAAACCTTCAAACCGAGTGCTATGATTATTACGTGAAAACAAAACGAGAGACGTAAAAACGGAATGAAAGACCGGGTGTTCATGTTACCTCGCAAAATTGTGTTATGAAAGACGAAACTCACATTTTAAAAAGTGTTTTTTTATTTGTTTTATTAGTTTATGCTTTATTATTTCATTTGATACACGTTGTTTAACTAATCCATCAGTGGAAAATGTCACTGAATCAATATGTAAAGGAAAACTTTTTCAGTAATTAATCAGTTAAATTCACTGAAGTGACTGGCGAATCAGTTAGGCACTGTTAACTGATTCAAACAGTGGAATTCTCACTAATTCAGTTTTAGAGTGTATTTAACCGATACTGTACACTGCGAGGATCAGTGCTCAATGATCTTCTCTGTGGGCAACTGATTCCAAACCCGTGCTACTGCTCTGCGTCATGGCTGATCNCTACGTCATGGCTGATCCACGTCACTATCACCGAACACAACGCCTACAGCTAGTTGGCTGCGATATCGAAGCAAGTACTTTGCCATGCAAGGCACAATAATTATAATTAATTAATTTCCACCTCACCTCTCTTAGCCNGATATCGAAGCAAGTACTTTGCCATGCAAGGCACAATAATTATAATTAATTAATTTCCACCTCACCTCTCTTAGCCAAAGGCCATCCGAGGTTTTTGATTATTAATCTTCTATTCATNTACTGTACACTGCGAGGATCAGTGCTCAATGATCTTCTCTGTGGGCAACTGATTCCAAACCCGTGCTACTGCTCTGCGTCATGGCTGATCACGTCACGAACACAACGCCTACAGCTAGTTGGCTGTGATATCGAAGCAAGTACTTTGCCATGCAAGGCACAATAATTATAATTAATTAATTTCCACCTCACCTCTCTTAGCCNGACATCCGAAACACGAGGCTAGCCTTCTGCACATCTACAGTGCACCTTGTCCTCGCCACAGAGTAGATGAGTACACAGAGGCGAAATGGCCCAGTCCCTTTGATTAATTGGCTGCGCGAGGCTGTGGGACCGACCTCGTGTCTGAATGGCTACCACGTGCTGCGAAAGGTATTGTGAGTGAGTGAAGATATTTGAGCGGCTTTTAACAGCGAGGTCTTGAGAGCCGACGAAGGTGATCGAAATATGGAGCAGCGCCGGAATGTAAGGGTGGGGGAAACGGGAGATCCTCGAGAAAACCCGCCGACCAGCGGCATCGTCCGGCGCGATTCCCACTTGCGAAAATCCGGGAGTGACCCGGACGGGGATTGAACCCTGTTCGCCTTTGTTGGAGGCGAGCGGTCTAACCGCTCAGCCACCGCGGCCCCGGCTGGCAAGTAGGTTACCAGGCGCTGATTGTGCAAACGGTGTTTCAACGTGTGGCTGGTCAGTGGCGCCATTTTGCCGGCGTATGTGTTTGCGGTACAAGCGGCTGTCTCGCCTCTACTTAAGGCGAGGGACACAGGCTTTCTTCTTCTGCAGGTGTCCTCAACACTTGCTCGCAAACACTACTAAAGACTGTCCACGGTAAACTGAGCACTTTCGAAAGCCCTGCTCCAGACGGAAGGAACAGGTTCTGGCAATGGGTAGGCCTGTGGAGTTCATTCAGTTTCGCTAGACGCAGGTAGGGCCATAACCGAGAAAATTAAATTGTGTATCTAATCCACGAATGCTGAGATTTATCTCACAGGGATCTTTCGCCTTTACGGTTGAGATTGTGTACAAACATTTGAGAGTAGTACTAACTTAAACAGTCTTCTAACTTCAAATCCTATCCGCGTTGTTTTTGTTACTGCTATTGGCAGATAAGCAGTCCAATGTTGGAACACGAAGAGCGGCCGCTACGCAGTTCACGTGCGCACTCCACTCCATATTACCTCTAAGGCCGTCTTCCGCTATTGTTGACGAGCATTGAAACCACTGATACTTCATCAGTGTTCGTCAGCAGTAACGGAGCAGTTATCAGTAACCCGCAAATATTATTACTCTTCAGTGAATTGATAGTTTTGGAACACTTAGCAGTAAATTATACTTAAGGGGGGAAAAAACTAGGTTTAAGAGTGGACTCCNCCCGCAAATATTATTACTCTTCAGTGAATTGATAGTTTTGGAACACTTAGCAGTAAATTATACTTAAGGGGGGAAAAAACTAGGTTTAAGAGTGAACTCACTTTTAAATTTAGTTTCGCTTATTATTTAAAAGTTAAATAATATATAAAATTTGTTTCAATCCCGCAGGATTGCCCGATGATATTCTCGCACTTAAATATTAATTCAATTTTAAGGTTATTCTTTTATTATGTTTTCACAGAATTCCCGTAAGGATTATTTTTAATATGTATAATACTACAATCGCCTAAATGTTTGTAAATATGTTTATGTAACAAATATCTTGAATCGCGCGCCAACGACTCACTCCACTGGCATTACACTTCCTCCTGAACCCCACTGATTTCAGTCATGTCTATAGGTTGTTCATGGTAAAGTGAGCACTTTTGAAGCCCTCGTTACTATTTCANACCCCACTGATTTCAGTCATGTCTATAGGTTGTTCATGGTAAAGTGAGCACTTTTGAAGCCCTCGTTACTATTTCCTTTCAGCCATTTTTAATCCTTTAACCACCTTTTTAAATAAATATTGACATGTAAGTAATAAACACAGTGTGCATATTCCACCGCACTCGGAAATTAACGTCTTTGGCTAAAATAAAATATATTTATCGACTATTACTCCAAATGAGAGGGCTTTCAACAGTGCTCACTTACCTTGAATAACTTTAACCTCGTATGAGGCGATACCCAGCTGCTCGCTAAAACGGTTTCCAGTGACATTCCAGTGCTCGTCAGTAGTATTGGAACTATAGCTAACGTTAGTGAAATTACTGGTTAGTGAAATCAGTGAGTAAAGCTGGGTTTACAATAAAAAAAAATATATGCTTTAAGTATTATGCAGTAAGCGCTGATCTGGCATATGGAAACGCGTCTTCTGTTTTTGCAAATTCCAATTAATGTTTTAATTCTCAGTTTCAGCCAGTGGAAACAAGCGATAAAAATGTCATTTTTACTTTTGTTTCTAACCTTACCTCATATATCACAACCATATTTAAGCAGATCACACTTAAGCCGACATTTTCTATCAGAGAAGCTTATTTTTGTGAACAAAAAATTATCTTTAATATGTGCACACGCACGAATTTTTAATATTTTTCATAATTACATTATTGTAAATAAGAGTTTCCCGCTAACAACACTGACTGTTCTGATTGGTCGCTGCCTCCCAAGTTTCACTTAAGATATAAAAAAATATAACTATTTATTTTAATGCTTAAGGAAATCCCGACAAAGCACACGATCTGCTAAGTTCCATTGGAAACCTATACATAAGATAACACACGTTCAGTTCTCCTGCACACAAAGTAACGCATAATTNCTGCTAAGTTCCATTGGAAACCTATACATAAGATAACACACGTTCAGTTCTCCTGCACACAAAGTAACGCATAATTTAACGTTTAATTTTTCTATTGTAAACCCAGCTTAAGGTACCCGCCTGGGTAGGCCGTCGAACGGTGTGCAGAGCTCCAGCAGAAAACGTTTTATTAAGAAACGTTACGTGTATGTATATGTTTTTCAGTTCCTCCATTTCTCTCTAAAGCATGTGTTTATGATTGTTAAAATGGTTCAATAGGGTGTTTTCAAGGTCATTTTTAGGTACGAACATTCCGGTACAAAACATTAAAAAGGAACAGGGACGTGCATCAGACCTTAATTTTTTTTATTATTGCGTCATTAAATGGCAGGGTCTCCGCTGAAAGTCTCATAGAGGCGTGCTATCGATGGCAAGACTGCTCGCCAGTTCAGTGCTATGCGCGTAGAGGCGACGAGGGAGTTGACGCGCATGTCTCGGTCGCCCCTAGCGCTCCCACGCACGCCACCAGGCGGCCAATGTGCACGGTGACGGCGGCGTGCGGGAAGGGCGGGCGCCGGCCGTTGTCCGGCNGTCATGGCCGGCCGCCGGACCAAGGTCGGCACCGCACAGCCGGACGTTATTAGCGGCGCTCGTGCTTGCCGTTGTTCCGTCGACGGACTCGCCGGGGTCAGCAGGGGTCACACCCCCCCCCGCTATTCCCGTCCGGGGAATGGGTCCACCACATCGCGGCCAGTGGTCACCCGGGTCGCGGTACATGCCGAGAAGTTTGGGAGGCGCTCCAAGGGCGCCATCTGCGAGCTCCGTGTTCTATAGCCTATTCACGGTAAAGCGTGAACTTTTGAAAGCCCTCTCATTTGGAATTATAGCCAATAAATATATATTGCAATTCAGCCTTAGATGTTAACTTCCGAGTGCGGTAGAATATACACACTGTGTTTATTACTTACATGACAATCTTTATTTTAAAAGGTTGTTAAAGGATAACAAATGGCAGAAGGGAAAAAGTTACTAGGGCCTCAAAAGTGCTCACTTTACTGTGAACAGTGTATAGTAAAATATTGTCTGTGAAATTAGTGGAAAGTTAAACAATTATTATCTACAGCCGCCACTTTAATACTATAAAACACATTTAAAAAATAAGTGAAAACTTGCTAAATACAGCATTTTTAGGATTTCTGCTTTGTTATTACCGTAAAGGAAAGAAAAGAAGTATAGGATATTCACGGTTAAATTAGCACTACTGAAATAAAGCTTTGAAAACTGTCACTGTTCCTTTCTGCATAGGTATTTTTTTTTTGTCAGACACACTGACTGGCATGCGCCTGTTGAGTTGGTAACGACGCGATGGAGGGAATATAGTTCCATGTCTTAACGTTGAATCAAAATGTTAGGTAAAAATTTTTAATTATTTAAAAGATTTATTTTTTCCCCCCTGTATTCTTGATACATGTAAGCGTAAGAATGAGCAAATTAGTATAATGTGTACTTTCCTAACAATTTCACAGTTTCACTTGACCGACGTAGGAATAAAGTTATCAGACCCATGGCAATGTTAATTTTACATGTGGTGGAAGAATACACAACGCACATAAAAGTAGGCCTTAAGCAGGGCTTTCGAAAGTGCTCAGTTCGTTGTGAACAGCATATAAAAGTGATTGACAGCTGACATGTCTGGCGTCATAGCTTACACCGCGGGGTTATCCGTCTTCTCGGCGCGATGTGGGATCTGAAGAAGATTCTGGACCAGTGACAACGACGCTACATATATACCCCCCGCAGCCGGAGAGCAGCCAGTCTTTGTGGTAGCCATCTGGCTGAAGTCCGGTAATCTAAACAAGTCTGGTGCAGCGAGGAACACCAGATAAGAGGACGGACGACGGTGGACGACGCGAGACGACGGCAGACGAGTATTTTTGCGGCGTGGACGGGTGAGAGGGCGTGGTACACGACGAGCAGAGGACTACTGGTCATGGGAGCATTTGGAGCACTCTTCTTTAACATTCCGGACTAGTGGAATGTGGACTGAATTATGTGGGACTGTATGCATGCGATATGAGCTTTATTGTACATATTGGAACTGTCAAACATATACATATGAATTTGCAAAATACTTCAAAAGCTTTTGGTACACCGTTTAGAGGTACTTGTTTTAGTTGTTTTATTGCATTATAATTTCTGTTAGGTGATTTTCAATTCTATTGATTAAATTGAGCAATTGTAAATAGCAAGTGACAGCCATTTATTGTGATATATTAAGTCCAGAGTATTTTATTTGTAGTGTTTGTAAATGAATAAGGAAATCTTTATTAACTATTCCTTATAATAAAGACTTCCATTCATTAAAGAATCTGGCTCAGCCAACTGTCTTTGAGATACTTGTAGTACACGCCATAGTAGGTTCGTGGATGCTATTACGAGGGGCTGCCTAAACTCGGGGCACCAGTCAGTCCACGAACTTACTGATTGTGATCGTATAGTCCATTCGTGGTTACTTCCAACTTTTACGAAGCCCTGCTTAAATTATTCTTTCAGGCTGTTCTTCCGCCCAATGCAAACAAAGCTTAACTGAGTCCATAAAATTACATCAAAGGGCCTGCGCAACGAATCTGTGCACACTCAGTTTAATAATGTTTTGAATGAGAACTGTTTCTTACTAGGTATTACCAACACACGTATTTGCTCTCTGTTTATTCATAGTAACTCTATATAAAATGTAAGTAAAGGTTCGATTTAACCAAAAATAAGATGTAAAAAGAAGTTTAAAAGACTTGTAACACGCGCCGTATTTATGAAACAACCACACACGTCGTACATGGGATGATTTTTCAAATGTTTTATTCGAAGAGTGTGAAGATGCTGCGAATGGACAATACACTTATTTCTCTTGGGTTGACGAAGTTGAGCGAGCTGACGTGTCGTGTTCTGTGTGCTGCAGGATTTGCAGAGATGCGGACTGGATGCAGGCGGACCTGCCCTAACACCAGCGTGGGCTAGCACCAAGCCCCGCCCCCNTTCCCGCCCCCCGACCCCGCCGCCATCAAGGTGAGACTTCCTTTCACTATCATCTTATTGGGATTATTGAGGGGGCCCGCCCGTCTGCAGCTATTTTCCGCTCTTGAGGCCGAGAAACGCGGGTGCGATAAGGGCCGCATTGCCACACGCGTCAAGTGCACCATCACCACTACGCACAAGGCTCTAGGTTGGCGTGCAGTATTCTCGGGGGACTTTAAGCGTGGATCCTGTTATTTTATTGGTTGAAAGTGTGTAGCAAGAATAAATGCAGAGCCCTTGAATAGTTTTGTACGTACCTGATGTGTATATATTGAGATACTGCGCTTTCCAAAAACAGTTTTTTTTTTATCAATGTCGGAGTATTGTGAAATGGTGTTTCTAATGTGCGTGATGTCTTGAAAGGACCCAACAGCCCTCGTCTGAAGTATGTGTTCTTTCCGTAGATCAGCACATTGGACGCACGTAAACGTGTATTTCAAACACATGCAACGCAGTTCAAGCGCCAGATATGTGGGAGCCTTAAGGGAGTGTATGACGTGAATTAACTTTTTAAAACGTTATAGAAAATTTGATTTTTTTGCAAGCCAATATAGATAAGCAAAAAAAGTTTGTGAACAACATGTTTGATAAAATTATGCATTTCTTTACTTCTATTTTTTACTCTCGGTCTTTCGTACATTTTTTTGCACGCATGACGCTGAGACGTGCAAACAAATATAGGATCACACATTTTTTATTGATGAAGAACAATAATGTTCTGGCTGCAATAAGTTATGAACACTTGCCTCATATGCTGTATTTTTCTCATCCATCTAGATTTTTTTTTAGTTCTTCTAAAACTTGTTTTAAAATTTTATCATTTAAAAAACGAGCTTTTAAATAACACGACTTATCCAAACAGCTGTTTTGATGTCGTCTGCAACCATAGAAGGAAGTTCCCTGATTACCTATTATTTTTATCTGATACTGACAAATTCAAGTAATTAAATCTGTACATCCTTCACAAATTCTATAGTCGCGCCGGCCTAAGAACGAACTTGGCTCCGCCTACCCAAGTGAAAGAGAGAGACAGAACGACTTGCAAAGCACCAGCCACAGGCAGCTGGCAGGCGGGCAGACGAATCTGCAGGCACTCCCTCCCACCTGCCGTACCNGAATCTGCAGGCACTCCCTCCCACCTGCCGTACCACCGTCGACCAATTGTTTACTTTCCCGGGGAGAAGTGGCCCGGCATTGGCAGAGCCGCCAAGTCCTAAGTTACAACGTGTTACTACAGTAAGTAATACCCTACGCCACAACTTCTAAATTAATAAAGTGATACACATAAGTTCAAGATAGGGATATATCCACTTCAAGATCCCTGTCTTAAGCTGGAAAAGAATTAGGAAATGGTTTACGTGATAAACACCTAAACATGAAAATTCGAAAGCGGTCGTGATTTTTTTCGAGATTTCAACTCGGGACCTCAAGGTCCGAAGGTAAGGCTTTTTAGTCCCCTCGCCAGTTGGGCTTTACGACGTTCACTTTAAACCCTCTCGGTCGCGCTTTCATTTATGAGCACGAGAATTGCAAGCACGTAATATTTTGGCTTGAGCTGTACTTGTGTAGAGCGTACGTATCGCAGCCATTGAACAACGTGCTACGTGCTCGGTGATATCGGCATCACGCGTTCATAAGGGAGGGCTTCAGAAATATTCACAAATCTGATTACCCGAAAGGGAGACACCCAGAACACCGGGCACAGATATCTTGCTATGAGCAGCGCCGGCTGTGAATATCCGTTGTGTAAATATCGTAGACCTACTATCGATGCAGCAATTATCGAAGGTTTCGGTGAAATTGAAAATAAAACGATAAGAACTAGCGTGCTATAATTGGCGCTTGCGTTAGAACGAAACTCTATCTCAGTACCAGATTTATGACTGTATCATTTGTCGTATTTCATTAGTACTCTGTCGTGGGTGATAGGTAGGGCCAGTGACTTTTCGCGTAAAAATCGGAGCACACAGTAGACTTCAATACTTATACACCTCAGCTGTTGTTATACCTCCATTGGCTGCTGGTGCCGTGTCCGTCTTTGGCCACGCCACTCAGGACTAAGTAACTCCGACACTGAACCTTCGTGATTCGTGCGCAAACGGTTAACAAGGGCCAGAATATTTTTTAGCCAATCAAAGAAGCTGGATGACCCTACAGTGATTTGTACTGTATCTTGTCTCGAAATCTTTTCGCGAAATATCACTGCCCCTAGTGATAGGTCTATATCGAAGTATTATGCAGGCTCACTTGCCTTGTCTAGTAATGAAATAGACTGACTACCCAGAAAATTATTCTGCTGTTCAATAATTGGATGGCTTTAAAACACCCGTTGAGCGGGGCAGCGCACTAACACTCTTCCGGAAGTAACTTAAAGCGTCTGTCTCACATATTACTTTTACAGAGGACGCGGTGCGGTGTTTGCCAGCTAAACGGAACCATGCAGCTTAACGGATGCACCCCAAAAATATTTCCAGAGTTTGACGACGTATGAAGACTTTTCATAAATTTGAACATATGAGACAAGGTCTATTACATGTAATGGTTTTATTTCTTTGAAAATTTTCCGTCGTGGAAGTCCAAGGGCTTCTCTAGTCGTCATAAGGATCTCATTATTAGCGGCGGTGTCTATTTTAATAAAATAAAAAAAACTGATAATAGAATATTTCACTGTAAATCTTTTTATTTGACAGAAATTAAAGTCGACCTTTTGTCGCCAATTTATAGATTTGGTTATTGAAACACAAACGTGGTCGTTGAAAAGTGCCGAAGTCAGCAAAAATCGCAGTAAGTGGCCCTGTGTTTGCGATATTTATTCTTGTGTAAAACAGTGTTTTAAACTATAGCGACAATCCGACAATGCCGTGTCTTTTCTGAACACGTTGCTGTATTAAAACCCAAGTCACCGCGTGAAATCTTGAAGAAACAGAACGCACGCGAAGTTTGTTTTATGCTGTTTTTCCATCGTAGTTGCAAAGCTTTCCTAAGGCCGGACGTGACATAAGGCATTACAAATTGTATTCTAGAGGCCTCCTTTAATACACAACAGGTGCACGAGGTCATTAGCGTGTAGGTTGTGGTACATTTCCTCTGAAAGGTTGAGTTATGGGTAGGGGCAGTGATATTTTGCGAAAAGATTTCGAGGCAAGATACAGTCCAAAGCACTGTAGGGTCGTCCAGATTCTTTGATTGGCTGAAAAATGTTCTGACCCGTGTTAACCGTTTGCGCACGAATCACGAAGGTTCAGTGTCGGAGTCACTTAGTCCTGAGTGGCTTGGTCAAAGGCGGACACGGCATCAGCAGCCAATGGAGGTATGACAACAACTGAGGTGTGTATATAGTATTGAAGTCTGCTGTGTGCTCAGATTTTTACGCGAACAGTCACTGGCCCTAGTTATGGGTAATTCATAAATATGTAGATTCGTAGCAGACATACGAAAAAAATGTTTTCAAAGGAATCTTATATTTGATGGTTGACGAGGGGAGGGAGGACAATGCCATGCAAAAGTGTCTCCTCTTTTTTTCCTCTCTTTTCTCCTTGTCAGCTTCTAACCAGCCACGCCCAGGATCCTGTTGTATTAATCTTTACACTTGACCTATCAAGTATTACCGATGTCCTTGACATTTTATTCAGTAGAACCTTTAATTTTAATTCAGTTTTTTGTGTGTGAGATCTGTATGTGCGACTGTACGCCGTAGTATTATTTTCGTACCTGTACTCCGCGTTAAATGCGGGGTCCATTTTTCTTCTCGTTGCTAGAGGGAATGTGCTACTCGGCAAACCAGTTTCGCAAGCGGCAGTGCCAGACGTCAACAAAGAGTAATAAAAGTAAAAGCACCGGTACCTTCTCCCACGGCAACAAGCTCTGTAAATCTTATCGTCTTCACTTTGCACGCGGCTGCGCTCGGCGAAGTTCGCGCTGCGGCCCAGCGGCGAGAGGTGAAACTACAGGTTTATTTCTCGTCCGCTAGGCTACGCTACCGTGCAAGCAGCTGAGATTTGCCAACCTGCGAATATTTCTCTACGTGTACGATAATTTTATCGTCTTGTGATATGCAAGGGAAGTTATCGCCGTTAAGTTGGAACTCTTTGAAACGTTAATGTTTTAGCCTCTGTATTAAGAGTGTTGGATACCAAAAAAATTATTATTTTATACTTGTACCAAACATTGTTCAACTTGCACGTATTGTATCTTTGTATGTAATGCCATTTTCCCGGGGAAAAATGGCACCTAATATATTTTGAATAATTTAATCTAAAGTCCAAAATTTTTCTGATTTGCTGCAGCCGTAATAACAAACACTCATTAGGTTGTACAAATGAAAAACTACATACAATGTAAACTAATGCTGTGGACTGACGCTTGACATATATGTAATCACCAAATAACAGTTCATGCATTAAAAAAAATTACAAAATATACCAAAATGTGGTTATATTTAACATTTTTTGTCATTATATGTGTATATGGCCTGTTATTTGGTGATTACATATGTGTCACGCGGTAGCCCATATCATTAGTTTACTTTGTAATTTTTTTGCAGACCGTAATTATATTTGTTATTATGATTGCAGTAAAACCGATTATATTTGTACTTTACATAAAATTAAAATATATATATAAAGTGTAATTTTTTTTATTCGAGGAAAATGGCATCACATACAATGCGTACACTTTGAACAAAGGTTGGTACACATATAAAATTATTAATTGTTTGGTATCCAACGCCGTTAATTTGCTCGAATAGTTGGTGACAAGAATGTTTTCATGTCTACTATTTGCTGGAATGGTGTTTACCTTGAGTAATAATAATAGGCTGTTCACGGTAAAGTAAGCACTTTTGAATCAACCTTTGAAAAAAATCACTGTCGTTTAACGGCGTAGGCCTATATGGTGCTGTACTCACTGAGTGGCCGACTCACAGATAAGTTGGTAGCTAATCAAGTCAAATAGTCCCAAGTCTTGGCGTTATATTGCCAGTGTAGTGTTTAAATTTATGGCGAATCCAGTTGCTGTTTTTTTTTATTATTTATATACATTAGCAGTCAGCAGAGGCCGGAAAAAATAGCGAGTTCAATGACCTGCAGGCTAGACTCTACAGTCTTATGTACAAATATGCCGACATCAACTGCACGTTGGTTGCTTGCTATCACAGTGGAAGGCGACGATTGGACCAGCATTCTCCAGGAAGTGTCAAATACGGCGTGGGCCAGTGGATTAAGTTATATAAATGCATGTGTTTTGAATTCTAGCTTGTCCCAAAATGAATCGGCGAATTCTTCAGGTCTCTAGCAATCAGTGACACATTAGGGTTCATTTGCAATTTCTCAAGTTTTCGCTTGACTGATGCATGAATGAAGTCGTTATGGCCATGACAATGTAAATTTTTACATGTAGTGAGAAAATAAGATCTTAAGCAGAGCTTTAAAAAAGTGCTTAATTAACCGTGAAAAAGTCTGTAACTAAATATATCTGGCGTAAGAATTTAAGTGCAGCATTTATTTAGCTGATACTTGCCACGTAGGCTTTCATTTCCAGCGTAATTTTTAATATGGCCGCCTGGGTAGGCCGCCGAACGGCGTGCATAGCTCCAGCAGAAAACGTTTTATTAAAAAACTGTCCAACGTGTCTAAGTGAGGTCTGCTTGCGAATAGCATTAAAGAAACGTTACGCGTCTGTATACATTTCCAGTTCCTCCATTTCTCTCTAAAAGCATGTGTTTATGATTGTTAAAATGGCTCAATGGGGTGTTTTCACGGTCATTTTTAGGTATAAACATTCCGATACAAAATATTAAAAATTGAATAGAGACATGTATTAAACCTTTATATTTATCATTGCTTCATAAAATGGTAGGGTCTCCACTGAAAGTCTCGTAGAGGCGCGTTATCGACGGCAAGACTGCACGCCAGTTCAGTGCTATGCGCGTAGAGGCGACGAGGGAGTTGATGCGCATGTCTCGGTCGCCCCTAGCGCTCCCACGCTTTTAGGCCTCAGACGTGAAAAACTCATTCAACCAGGCGGCCACCTTAAACACGTTTTTGTTGAATTGCCATTTCTACTGTGTTTACGTGCGCATTTACCACTTTAAGATTCCACATGCTTGTTTTTACAGACTGGTTTTTTTTTGTTTCAAGAGAAAAAGCATTAAATCAAAAACAGTCTTAGTTGGCAAGCAATTAAGATTTATGAATTCTCACGTGCAGTTTGATTATGCCAACACTATTCATTTATGAAATAGTTCATAATAAATGTATATATTTTGAGGTTTTAAAAATTATGTATTCAGTACTTTTGTACGTACGAAAATTCTTAAGTGTGTACGAAATTTGTCATTTAAATACGGAAATTTTACAGAAACATGGGAATACTACTTCTGTCTTTTTTTGGATGGTACTTGAAATGTACGCACATTGACATTCTGTACGTAAACCTTGCCTGTAACGTCACATAATATTAACTAGCACTAACGTTTTGCTAATGAAGTAAAACAGCTGTACACTTGGCAAGAAAACGCAAGTTGCTTCCTTGCCGGACGTGCTTGCATTCTTATAACGATCACTTCATTGTTCGTTAATTTTATCCCGGGTTATTGTTTTTTTTTTGTGCTAGGGTCACTAACATTTTATTGATATTTCATTATTACTAGTTGAAATGTTAGGCCACAACTTTATTTTTGTGAATGCCTACAGCTATGTTATTAATGTGTGTACAAAAATCTAGCAGAAAGTGCACCGACTCACGTGCGGATAAACATAATACAGTCCGTCCGACTAGCGAGAACGAGGGTGTACATAAACCAGCTTAAGTGGTTCTTATGTGGAAAGTGCGTACCTTTCGACAATTCATTGCGACGACTTTGCGAAACTAAAACATGATGCACTGTAAAAAATATCATGCGTTTCTTACGTCAGCAAGAAGGTGGATACGTTGCAGGTTATTTATGTGGGAATTTGAAACGAAATTGTAACTTTTATTAATTTAACTGCACAGCCAGTATTTATCATGTTAGCAGAAACACATGCAGCTGATTTTTTTTTTTTGCCAAATATATTGAAACAGGCTAGCATTTGAAATTTATTTCTTAAATATGAATTGCATGAAAAATCGCACAGACATTATTTCGCGCGTACTCCAAAGCGTGTTTACGGCTTCCACTAATTACTTCATGACATCTAGCATGGAAGCTTGCAAGCGGATCCCATTTGAGTTGATACATCTGAGAAGTTGTACTACATACAAGAAATTAAAAAAAATTTCAACATCGTCAAGCCTTAGTACATATACGCATACGTTACAAAGGAGCTGTCACGCAGAATGTTTTAAAGCAAAGTTATTCCCCAAAAATTAAGACGTGACCAATTTATGAGTTAAAAACGAGTTCATTGCCAATTACACCGAAGAGCCCAAAAAAACTGGTACACCATGTCCTAATATCGTGTATGGCCCCCGCCAGCACGCAGAAGTGCCGCAAGACGACTTGGCATGGACTCGACTAATGTCTGAAGGTATGCAGGAGGCAAGTCACACCATGAATCCTGCAGGGCAGTCCACAAATCCATAGGAGTGCGAGGCGGTGGAGATATCTTCTGAACAGCACGTAGCAAGGAATCCCAGGTATGCTCAATAATGTTCATGTCTGGTGATTTAGGTGTCCAATGGAAGTGTCTAAAGTCAGAAGAGTGTTCCTGGAGCCACTCGGTAGCAACTCTCGACGTGTGGGGTGTCGCACTGTCCTGCTGGAATTGTCCACGTCCGTCGAAATGCACAATGGACATGAATGGGTGCAGGTGATCGGACAGGATGATTACTTAACTGCCGCCTATCAGAGTCGTATCTAGACGTATCAGGGGTCCCATTTCACCCCAACTGCACATGCCCCATGCCATGACAGAGCCTCCGCCAACTTGAACAGTCTCCTGTTGACATGTAGGGTCCATGGATTCACGAGGAGGTCTCCATACCCGTACACGTCCATCCGCCCGATACAATTGGAAACGATACTCGTCAGACCAGGCAACGTGTTTCCAGTCATCAACAGTCCAATGGCGGTGTTAGCAGGCCCAGGCGAGGCGTAAAGCTTTGTGTCGTGCAGTCAACTACGGTATACGAGTGGGCCTTCGGCTCCGAAAGCCAATATCAATGATGGTCCGTTGAATAGTTCGCACGCTGTCACTTGTTGATGCCCCAGCATTGATATCTGCGCCAATTTGAGAAAGGGTTGCACGTCTGTCACGTTTAATGATTCTCGTCAGTCGTCGTTTGTCCCGTTCGTTCACGATCTTTTTCCGGCAGCAGCGATGTCGAAGATTAGATGTTTTACCGGATTCCCGATATTCACGGTACACTCGTGAAATGGTCGTACGCGAACATCCAAATGTTATCGCTACCTCGGAGATGCTATGTCCCATATCTCGTGCGCCGACTATAACACCACGTTCAAACTCACTTAAATCTTGATAATCTGCCATTGTAGCAGCAGTAACCGATCTAGCTGCCGACCGCATCGCGTTACTCTGATTGGTTCCATACCTCTGTTATTTGCATACGCACGTCTATACCGGTTTTTTTTGGCTCTCCAGGGTATATCATTTATGGCTATGCCTCTGTGCTTGTGTTGTGTAGTGTAAGTGTTTATAGTTAGAGGCGGTTTACGGTATAATGAATACTTTTAAAATACCCAAGGTCTTCTTATATGCACATTGTGTATTTTGCCACCATTATGTAAAAATTAAAATCGCCAGGGGCCTGAAAACTGTATTCATGTGTCGGTCACGTGACTCTGTAGAATTATTAGAAAAGTAAATGTTTTAAAATTTTGCTCATTCCTACACTTATACGTAGGGGCAGCGATATTTCGCGAAAAGATTTTGAGACAAGATACAGTCCAAAGCACTGTAGGGTCGTCCAGCTTCTTTGATTGGCTAAACAATGTTCTGGCCCGTGTTAGCCGTTTGCGCACGAATCACAAAGGTTCAGTGTCGGAGGTACTTAGTCCTGAGTGGCTTGTGGTCAAAGACGGACACGGCACCAGGCACCAGCAGCCAACCGAGGTACAACAACAGCTGAGGTGTTGTATATAGTTTTGAAGTCTACTGTGTGCTCCGATTTTTACGCGAAAAGTCACTGGCCCTACATATACGCATTAAAAACAACAGAAATGTTTACCTAACGCATTTAATTCAACATTAATACACGGAACTGTACTTTCCCTTCGTCCCTTACAAGCTTCACTGGGCGTATGTCAGTGAGTGTGCCCGTTAACATACGCAGGTACGGGTGGTGGCATTTTTCAAACGATGATTGCAATAGTGCTCAATAAACCGCGAACAGCCTATTATATAACAGCGTACGTGTAGTGTTAGTGTCAGTTATGCCCGGGCCTTTGCATTTCGCCGAAATATACACAACCAGCAAAAAAGAAGGTACTTATCAAGAGCTTCCCATCTTGTCAAATATTGAATCTACTGCGAACCAGTTACACGCAGCGAACCCACCTGGGCCCCGCGAATGTCGGGCATGTAATGAATACCTCCGTTACAAGGTGATCTTGGTAACGGCTTTGTCTGTCCGGGGAGTTGTTGCCGAGTTCCCGCTACAACATTCCTGCACCCAGCTCGGAAGAAAACTGCCAGTTAAATAAGAAAGATGGCGATGCTTATTTAAAATTAAAAATATCCCTTGAGAAAAATGGATGGCGATTATATTAAATTGTTTATTCTCGTGAATTACGTGGCCACGTGCATAATTGAAGAGGAGAGAGAGAAACTGGTTGCTTTAGTCGCCTTCTGCTCTGGTAAGCAGTGAGTTTGGCCGACCTTGAAATGCTGTGCGTGCGGTAGTCTCGACTGTAAACAGCGTGGCCACATGACTTTCTTCTTCTTGCGTATTACCATGTATATGCTATTCACTGTGAAGTGAGCACTTTAGAAAGCCCGCTCATTTCGAATAACAGTTGATAAATATATTTTGTTGTAGCCGTAAGCATTAATTTTTGAGTCTGGTGGAATATACACACAGTGTTTATTACTTACATGGCAATATTTATTTTAAAAAGTCGTTAAAGGATAGGAAAATGGCTGAAAGGAAAAATAAACTAGGGCCTCGAAAGTTCTCACCGTACCGTAAACAGCCTATAATCGGTACAGCATAAATAACATATAGGTTTGCAATTAATTGAGTTGTGGAAATACGGCTTGCTTCGGCGCTGATTACTACATCTTCTGTGAATAGCATAAGCTGTTCACGGTAAGCTGAGCAGTTTTGAAAACCCTCATTAAGATCTACTTGTATGTGGGTTGTGTATTCTTCCACCATATATAAAATCAACGTTGGCAATGGCATGATCACTTTCTTCATGCGTCGGTCAAAGGAAACTTTGGAATTATTACAAAAGTAAATATTTTACAAACGTGCTAATTCGTACACTTATAAACATTACAAACAGAAAGCAAAATAAATTATTTCAGTATTCACAAATGTTTATAAAACACTTATAAGTCAACGTTAACACACAGAACTAATTTCCCTTCGTCAGTACCAACTTTACTAGGTGAAATGAGGCGAAGATGTAGCAGCGGCGGAATGAGACCCGCCGGGAAACGGTAACGTCCGCCACGTTTCTCACATACGAAAATCCCGGTGACCCCGACGTAAGGCAAGTAGTTTTGACAAAGGTTGTCAGGTAAAGGGGGGGAGGGAGGGTCGAGCAAGGAGGGCTGTCGTNGTTATAAGTATTTGCAACTTATTGTATAATGTTTGCCTCATTCTTTTAAAAATGTATCTTATTTATAGCGCTTTACATAACAAAAAAAAAGTAATATTTCAGTAGAAATTATTTTACTTACATATTAAAAACCGTGGCCCACAGGGAATAAGTGTTACACACAGGCATGCACACACATACTCCGCACACACAGACGTGGCCTATTAATATAGAGACCTGCAAACTTCGCTTTATTATCTGGGGACGCATTAAACTTCAAACAAGTGCACAGTTGCAATACGTTTGTCATTGGACCGTACTTTATCTGACACGCCCTGGGCAACTCTGCGCCAATAAATAAACACTTCACAATTGTGTGCCCAAGTCACGTGCAGTTCAGTCAGAGAGGGCCTGGCTTCACGTTTATGCAGCAGCCAATGGAAAAACGACGCTGGCTCCGGCATATTCACTACTGTAAAGTTCAGTCTGAAGTCAAATAACAACGCAAATTTCGCATGTGTAAAATGAAAAAAATTAATAAAATAAAATAAAGCAATAAATGAAACATTTACAGCATTTTTGTGACGTCGTAACTTCTGTAGGCGACCGTGTCCTTGTCTCTCACACCGGACTTCTGGACTTGCCACCGCCTCCATCAAGAGACAGAGTAGATAAGCAAGAGGCGAAATGCCGTAGCGGTTCCTTTGTTATGGGCGTTCCCTTTCCTCTGATTCGCTGCGTGGGGCTCTGGGAACGGGCCTTAAATGTCTGATTGGCCACTGCGTGCTGCGGAAGGTTCCCCATTGGTTAGGCTGTCGGCTGGCGAGTAGGCTGCAGTCCATTCGCGGTTACTTCCAACTTTTATGAAGCCCTGCTGAAGTTCTTCCTTCAAGATATCTTTCCTCTTCGTGCAATAAAGCTTAACCGAGTCTATGGAAATTACAGAAAAGGGACAATGCACCGCATTCGTGCGCACACTGTAAAAACATTTTCTGTTAAACTTCCTAAACTGTAATGGAAGTTTTTAACCTATACATTTAATGGAAATAATACCACACGCCAGTCTGCAGGTATAGGAATGTTTAGCGTCGCTACTATGCAAGGTTGGGGACTTCCCTTACGCATTTGACTGTTTAGTGAGCGAATGTAGGAACGGTACCATGCATGTATGTATGGGAAAATAGTTTAGCATTCGCACTTTCTCTCTATTCGTATTCATTGGTATGGTAAATTTTCGAATAATTTCTTAGAGTGCACTCAGTGTAATAATAGTTTGCAAAAGAACTATTTCTTAGTAGACATTACCAAAACCCTGGCTTTCTCTATGTTTTTGTTCGTATTAATTATAAAGGAAATATTGTAATTTATAAGTAAGTATAAGTTGGAGTTCAGTTTAACCATAAATAAGGTACATAAGTATAAAACGCTTATAATACATGCCGTATTTAGGAAATAACCAAACACGTCATATATGGAGTGATTCTTCAAAGGCTTGTTTCAAAAAGTGTGAGGAAACTACTAATAGACTATGCCAGGCGCTGATTGGCGAACGGCGTTCCAACACTGTGTGCGTGTTCGGCTTTAGTTCGCAGTACAAGCGGCAGTTTCGCCTCTGTATCATTGAGCACAGCATATTAACGGTTCCTTCACACTTTTTAAATCAAACCTTTGGAAAATCTCCCAGTGTGTGGCATGTTCATTTGTTTGCTAAATATTTCATACATAGAAAACTGTTTATACTTTATTAAAATAAAAGTATCTTATTTTTTGTTAAATTTAACTTTTACTTATATTTCAACAAATTATAATAGGCTATCCAATTTATAATTTATATGAATAAAGACGGGAAAACACGGGTGTTTTGGTAATGCGTAGACCCGCAAAATGTGCGTTATCTTTAGCGAGAGGATAAGACTCTACTGCCGTATAAACAAGAGAGCACTGTCCGTGGTTCCATTTACCGCTGCACTTTAATCAACATCACCTACAGTATTTGCTTGATCTCCTTATAAGAGATTGCCCACTTCACCACTGAACTTATATTCGTGGCTCCAAGAGTTCTCTGAGGTGTGCCAGACACATTTCCAGTCAATGAACTGAGGTGGGTCAAACGCACAGTAACTTGCAGTTGAGTCTGCTCTTAAGTAATACCGCTAATTTCTCCGGTAATGTCAAGTAAGAAATAGTCGTCATGCAAAATAAGAGCATTGAACTGAGTGCGCACGAATGCGGTTGGTGTTATTTTCTAGACTCGGTAAGGCTTTGTTTGCATGAGGTGGAGGAATAGCCTGAAAGTAGAACTTCAGCAGGGCTTCAGAAGTAACCGTGATTGGACTATACTCTTGGGCGACTCGGGGCAGCGCGTGTCTTGCATAACTTCTTCGCCTTGCGCCACGTCGTCGAAACATGACGCAGCGCTGCTCGAGTCTCCTTTATAGAGCAAGGAGCGCGCGTGAGCCGCCGATGAAAGTCGTGGGCGAAGCCCGGAGCTTTCCATTTCTCTCCTAATGAAGGGAAGTGGGTGTGGGAGCCTCGAGGAGGGGTGGGGAAGGGAGGGTCTCTGGAGAAAACTCCTCCGGGTCGCCATCGAGCCGTTCCCTCGGGAACCGTCAAGCTCCAGGGAGCAGCACGGCAAACGATCCTGGTCGCCCTGGCTCGATGCCTCTGCGGTCTGGACGGGTCGACGGATGTGGGTGACACCCCTCTCCCTCCCTCCGCCCTTTCGCGCCACGTCTTCCGGCGCGTTCGCCGCGACGGGAAAAGCGCGAGAACTGACGAAGCTCTTGTTATCCCTGGCGATATCAATGCGGTGGTACTACTGTGGTGGTGGTCGTGCCCTGCCTACGGCGCTGAAGCTGGGAGTGCTCGCGTGTTCGAGCTGACATCTAGCGGCGGAAATATGTACTTTCATAGAGGGTATAAAATGCCTTTGCTGATATGACTGACTACATCAAAATTAAATATAATTAATACGAAAATGGACTATTTCTAACTGACATTGTGTAAACGTGTTTTCCCATCAATTAAGTAACTTCCTCGAACAGATAATTCAGTTCCGCTGTGTAAAATCAAGCAAATACCTTATAAAAGTATTTTGTCAAGGCAGGGTACACAAATTTCTTAAGGAAAATGTGTTTATAAAAAATGCCAGTAGATAAAACGATAGTGTGCAGGATTATGCAGAACAAGGAAATGCTGGGACAGATAAATATAATAATAAAATAAAATTTAACATTAATAAACTTTTGGTAACAAAATCTTTTTAAAATGTCAATTGTAAAAAAGTAAAAAGTGACAAAAAATAATGGTTCGCCTACTATCCCAGCCGCCTACAAAGTGATTCATTAAAGTTCTTGGTTAAAGAAAAAATATATATATAAACACGTATATGTAATATTGTTTCGACATATCCCGGAAAATCGAGAATTGCAGTTCTCAGAAATTTTGGGCCATTTCCCGAAAAGATGCAATTCTTTATAATTATAGAACTGCATATGCATCTGCCAATGAAACATGCTCTGATGAGTAGGTACTGGCATGATTATACTCCGTGCAGAGCCTTATTAGTTTATTTTTCACTTTGCTAAATGAGGTCACACTCCATCAAAAGTGATCTTAATTTCCAAACATTCAACAAACTAGCATACAAAATTATCGACATAAACCTTTAGTTCATGCAATTTAACTACCGCCTCAAATATTCCTGTTTCTTGGCCAAATATATATGCAAACAAACGCAACATTCACATTTTACTGGAACAGTCAATTCAATTGTCATCTCTTAATTACCTCTATAATGGCCATTTTCGTGGGTACAGTGCCGCGCTCTGGAGGCGTCGAAAACGCTAATATATGCCAGGTGGTTTTTCTTGTGGGTAGCTTTATACGTACGTCGAATTTTCTGATCTACGAAAAGAACATGCACTTTTAAACAAGGGCTGTTGAGTGCTTTCAAGACGTTATGCATATTAGAAACACCATTTCAAGAGCACTACAACATAGCTTAAACGGCTTTCTCAAAGAGCCGTATCTCAAAATATACACGTCAAGATACATACAAAAGTTGAAACTTGTTACAGACTTTCCACCAATAAAATGATAAGGGTCACCCTGAAAGTTCCATAGGTACACGCAGCACGAGTTCAGGACCTTTCGCTTAGTGGTGATGGCGCTCTTCATGCGCGTGGCAGAGTCATCCTTATCGCCCTCGCGCTTGTCGGCCTCAAACGCCGAAAATAGCCCCAGGTAGGCGGGACCGAGTGGTTTGTGTTTCTATCGCCCAAATGTTAGGTAGGTAGCTTAACGTCTCGTCAACAGCGATGTCACTAGAGACGGAGCAAGTTGCTCAGAGAATCAGGCAACGGGATGGAATCTGCCGTGGTCTGTATTGAGGAACCATCCCAGCATTCGCCTAGAGTGATTTCAGGTAACCATGGAAAACCGAAATCAGGATGGCCAGCACTGGGATTCGAACCCGGATCCCCACTGCGCCACCTCGCTAGTAGCAAAAGATAAGCTCACAGCACATTGCTTATGATAATGAAACAAGAAGTGGGTCAGCTCGAGTACAGCACGCAACATAATATTTCGTGTTTACAATGCCTGAAACCATAAGTTTAAGACGCCCGTCTACCTAGCGCTTGAACTGCGTTGCAGAGTGTTCCAAATACACGTTTTTCATCGAAACTATTAAGTGTGCGTCCAACGTGCTGATCTACGAAAAGAACACACACTTCAGACGAGAGTTGTTAAGTACTTTCAAAATATCACGTACGTTAGAAACATCAATCCAGAGTACTCCAAACCCGCTAAAAACGGCCTTTCCAAGGCGCTGTAGCTCAAAATGCACGCATCAGACACATACAAAACTACTATAGGGGCCTGCATTGAACCTTCCTAAAGACTTCCCACTAATAAAATAATATGGTCACCGCTGAAAGTCCCATAGGTACACGCAGCACAACGAGAACACTGCACGACAGTTCAGAGCCTTGCGCTTAGCGGCGATGGCGTACTTGATGCGCGTGGCAGTGTCGCCCTTATCGCTCCCGTGCTTCTCGGCCTAAACGTGGGAAAAAGTTCCAGGTAGACGGGNGGAGCCTTAAGCGTGCACGTGTCTGAAATGTCAGTAGGTTAGCAATGCAGCTTTTATTCAGTAGATATGTATGTGTATTGGTTTTATTGGTGTTGGTCCTCAGAGAAACATATAATTTAAGTTTACGTGTATATTTGCATCTGTAAACTGTATTCTTTATAAGTGATCGCTCGCTTCCGACGACATGTATGATTGCATGGTATCGTCGGTTTACGACATCATTCAAACATCTCCTGGGCTTTGCACTGTAAAAAAATGTTTCAGTAAACTTCCTAGACTGTAATTGTAGTTTTTAACCCACGCGAGGTATGGAAAATTTACTGTATATATGAAAAGTTTTACAGTACGTTATATTTAAAATTTACCGTTCATCAGGCCGCATCTATAGAACTGCCACTACACAAAGTTGGAAACTTCACTATTGTCCATTCCCAGTATCTTCACATTTTTGTAATCAAACCTTTAAAATATCACACCATGTGTGATGTGTTTGGTTGTTTTCTATATATGCCATGTGTCATAAGGTTGTATACTCGCTTTAACAAAAAAATACCTTATTTTCATCTGAGAATTATGACATTTCATTTATAATTAGTGCGAATAAAAACAGAGAGAACATAAGCGTGTTGGTGATTCCTAGTAACAAATATTTCTCATGCAAAATATAATTAATCTGAATGCGTACGAATGCGGTGATTGTCTCTTTTGGTGTAATTTTCTAGACTAAGTTAAGACTTATTTGCATGATACGGAGGAATATTCAGAAAACAGAACTTCAACAGGGCCTCAGAAAAAATTGGAAGTAACCATGAGTGGAAGACCGGAAAGCTACAACATAGGAGCGTGGGGGGGAAAAACATTACCATTCATGCTTTCTCATTACGTCCATATAGGCCAACAAATACACTGAAGATAAAAAAAAAAAAAAGTGGTATAGGCGTTCGTATGCAAATAACAGAGGTATGGAACCAATCAAAGTAACGCGATGCGGTAGGCAACGCCTATATAAGACAACAAGCGTCTTGCAAAGTTGCTAGATCGGTTACTGCTGCTACAATGGCGGGTTATCAAGATTTCAGTGAGTTTGAACGTGGTGTTATAGTCGGCGCACGAGAGATGGGACATAGCATCTCCGAGGTAGCGATAACATTTGGATGTTCGTGTACGACCATTTCACGAGTGTACCGTGAATATCGGGAATCCGGCAAAACATCAAATCTTCGACATCGCTGCGGCCGGGAAAAGATCGTGAACGAACGGGACAAACGACGACTGACGAGAATCGTTAAACGCGACAGACGTGAAACCCTTTCTCAAATTGGTGCAGATTTCAATGCCTCCTGCATACCTTCAGACATCAGTCGAGTCCATGCCACGTCGTCTCGCGGCACATCTGCGTGCTCGCGGGGGCCCTACACGATATTAGGCGGGTGTACCAGTTTTTTTTGGGTCTTTAGTGTATATGGCGAGTTTGCGAACTTTTTCTTGGAGCGTGAATACGCGATGTACGCTAACTCCGCTGTGTTCCTGAGGCAGAGTTTGAGGCCCACACGTTGTCAACTCTTCCTGCGAACTGTGGAGACAGCGCACTTCCTCGGATAAGCACACAGATGAAATGGCGTGGCAGCGGCTGGTCCTCTGACGTGGGCGTCTGTGATTGGCCACGCTGGACTCTGGGAACGGACCTTGTTGCCTCTGATTGGTTACTGCGTGCTGCGACAGGGTTTCCTATTGGCTGGGCTGCAGGCTGGCGGGTAGGTCACCAGGTGCCGATTGGAGATCGGCGTTCCGACGTATTGTTGGCCAGTGACGGTCATTTTGCTGGCGTGCACGGCTGGTCCTCTGACGTGGGCGTCTGTGATTGGCCACGCTGGACTCTGGGAACGGACCTTGTTGCCTCTGATTGGTTACTGCGTGCTGCGACAGGGTTTCCTATTGGCTGGGCTGCAGGCTGGCGGGTAGGTCACCAGGTGCCGATTGGAGATCGGCGTTCCGACGTATTGTTGGCCAGTGACGGTCATTTTGCTGGCGTGCACGGCTGGTCCTCTGACGTGGGCGTCTGTGATTGGCCACGCTGGACTCTGGGAACGGACCTTGTTGCCTCTGATTGGTTACTGCGTGCTGCGACAGGGTTTCCTATTGGCTGGGCTGCAGGCTGGCGGGTAGGTCACCAGGTGCCGATTGGAGATCGGCGTTCCGACGTATTGTTGGCCAGTGACGGTCATTTTGCTGGCGTGCACGGCTGGTCCTCTGACGTGGGCGTCTGTGATTGGCCACGCTGGACTCTGGGAACGGACCTTGTTGCCTCTGATTGGTTACTGCGTGCTGCGACAGGGTTTCCTATTGGCTGGGCTGCAGGCTGGCGGGTAGGTCACCAGGTGCCGATTGGAGATCGGCGTTCCGACGTATTGTTGGCCAGTGACGGTCATTTTGCTGGCGTGCACGGCTGGTCCTCTGACGTGGGCGTCTGTGATTGGCCACGCTGGACTCTGGGAACGGACCTTGTTGCCTCTGATTGGTTACTGCGTGCTGCGACAGGGTTTCCTATTGGCTGGGCTGCAGGCTGGCGGGTAGGTCACCAGGTGCCGATTGGAGATCGGCGTTCCGACGTATTGTTGGCCAGTGACGGTCATTTTGCTGGCGTGCACGGCTGGTCCTCTGACGTGGGCGTCTGTGATTGGCCACGCTGGACTCTGGGAACGGACCTTGTTGCCTCTGATTGGTTACTGCGTGCTGCGACAGGGTTTCCTATTGACTGGGCTGCAGGCTGGCGGGTGGGTCGCCAGTTGCCGATTGGCGATCGGCGTTCCGACGTATTGTTGGCCAGTGACGGTCATTTTGCTGGCGTGCACGGCTGGAGTTCGCGGTACAAACACTATTGTTTCACACCTTCGCCGCAGCGGCTGAAATGTTTTGGCGGGAAGTTTCCAAACTGGTCGACGACCTCCTCGGGCGTTTGGCAGGCTCCCGTGTTAGGCAGTATTGCGTTATGTGGGACAGCGCGTAATAAACTGCACTGATGTTTCGGAAGGACGATAAGGGGAGGGGGATTCTGCATGATGTAGCGTTGTTCACAAAACTCTGTGCTTGTTGGTTATATACACATTTTTTTGCAGCATCTTTCGTCACCGCAACAATTCAGTTAGTCACCACGAGAAAAATCAGCGAGGTAATGAAATTACGTTTATGGTGCATGTGCTATTAGTGTTTCGTTTAAGTTCCCGCTGGTCGGGTAGGAACCCACTTCGAGGACTCTCGAATCATCCGAACGACTAGCGGGTTAAATAAGCGAGGTCGTGAAGCGAGACGTTGGAAATAGGATCGAAAGACGGAGTGCAAGCCTCCGAAAGTCCTGTAATAATTGTTTTAATTGTCTGGTAGCAGGAGTAACGAACACTCACAGGAACTGCGAGTAGTAAGATCGGCCGTTTAAGAGGCCTCCGTAGTGAAGAATGTTATACGCGGGTCATGTCCGGCTATAAGAGAACTTTGCGACGGCAATGGAGAACAACATAAACAAGTTTCGCGCGTGTTCGCTTTCCTCAGAATTTTAAGCGGCGAATAACGGGTTTTAATAGAGCGATCTGTTCAGAAAATCTACAGTATTGTTTCCGTAGTTTTAAACACTGTTTTGCAGGAGAATAAATATCGTGAACAGAGGACCAATTAACAGCGATTTATTTCCGACTTTGGCACTTTTTCAACGACCAAATTTATGAATGAGCAACAAAATATCGACTTTTATTTTTGTCCTGAAAAAAATTATAATGAAATATTTCGTAGTTTTTTAAATAATTAGAATAGACACAACTGTCTACAGTGAAGTCCATGTTATAGCTAGGTAGACCTCTCCTTAAGGGATAATTTTTACTGTGTTATTTGGGAGTGCCTTACACTCGCCGCAATTTTTAATAATTGGATCAGCCATTTAAGGGTGGCTGTGGAGTTATTATCATACGGGGGAAAAGACATTATGAAACCAGCAAGGGGGCATCCCGTGTACGTTTGTGCGGGCATGTAATAAAAGCAGTGACGAATTGTTATTAATTTAGTGCGTCGATCGGATTAATCTCCAATAACTCTCTTCGGGCCGCGGCGGTGTAGTGGTTAGACTACTCGCCTCCCACCAAGGCGAACCGGGTTTTATTCCCGGCGGGGTTGCCCCCCGGATTTTTGCGTGCGGGAATCGTGCCGGACGATGCCGCTGGTCGGTGGGTTTTCTCGGGGTTCTCCCGTGTTTCCCGCGTCGTTGCATCCCGGCGCTGCTCCAAATCTCTTCGCTCACTCCGATAAATCTCCCCGAATCAGCCGGCACCTACGTGGCTGACGGAGTTTGACGGATGCCGCCAAGCATAGAGTGGGAGAGGCAGGTGGGCCACAGGTTTCGCATCTGTACGCCACGCTGCTCTGCGACGCGAAGCCAGGTGGGAGATTGCAGCCTCGCCTCGTGCGCGATGGGAGGATTGCTGGGCTGGCACGCCGTCAAGGCCGACCTGTAATGTACTGTTATGCAGGGCAAAGGAAGGTCGCCGGCAAAACAGGGTATTAGCGGTCCCTGATTGGCCGCCTGGAATGGCATTAGCTACTCCGCGTATCTCGGCGCTGAGCGTTGCGACAGCATTCCTCAGGCAACATCGCCGTTCTCCTACAAAACCTCAAGAGTTTTCCTCGCCGGGATGAATAACAATGCAGAAACATATTGAACATTTACACATTTTTTTTATATAAGAATGTCAGACTTAAAAAAAATTCTTATCACCTGTGTTTAAATTCACCAACAAAGTGCCCTAGAAAAGCGCATTGGGGATGTGACGTCACGTTGTTTCTGTCCGAGTTCGCGGCAAGGGCACAGATGCACCCTTGAACGTTCCCTTCAGCCAAGAGCAGGAGAAACGTCCCCAAGACACGCCCAAACTGCAAGTTTCATTTTGCAGTTATTTATAATAATTTTGCAGCTTCTTCCTTGCCATTTACTGTTTACTGGACACTGTTGTTCGTAGACAAACTGACGCAACGTAAGAAAATGCGTTTTATTAATTATGTGCATCGGAGATAAAGGTCACTATGTCATAAATACGAAAATTACAGGAGTGCTGTTTATCCTGATACCGTGATGGCATATAGTGTCCTTTCCTACTGGCCAAAATCACTTACGCGAAAAATACAATATGACAATGTAAAAACCTCGGTTTTGTAAAATATAGCCTACATAGTGATCTTTACCTCCTATGCACAGAACTGATTTATTTTCGTATATGCGTTGGATCTATAGACTATTCACGGTAAAGTGATCACTTTTGAATGCTATCTCATTTGGAATAATAATGAATAAATATATTTTATTGTAGCCTTAGACGTTAACTTCCGCGTGCGTTGAAATAAAGACACTGTGTTTATTACTTGCATTGCAATATTTATTTTAAAAAGGCGGCTAAAGAATAAAAATTGGCTGAAAGTAAAAAATAAATAGGGCCTCAAAAGTGTTCACTTTACCGTGAACAGCCTACATGAACAATTGAGAATCGAAGACGAGTGTTCGAAATTTCTCCCAATTCGTCACGAAGGGGTCAAGGGAATGTGGGAAATCGTGCGTATTGAAGGGATCAAAGGCAAGGGAATGAGGATTTGTGGCAGTGAATTCGAACACAGCTATCATCGCATTTTGTAAAAAAACTACAGTTAGTTCTTCATTTAAAAGTAGAACGCGTGTGGAAAATAATAAAAATGTTTGTGATTTTACAAAAATTCCTTAAACAGCCGACCCTGTTGTGCCAATTTTTGGGGATTACACCCATTTCGAAGATAGTTAAACTGTATCTGACCTGAAAATAACAGCAATTTTTCCCACAATATAAAACTGCGAAGATTATTGTTAGCTGTTACGAACGGAAAATAACTGCGCTGGCACAGAACATTGTTTAAAAAAAAAAATTTGTTATTAACAGAGTTATTTTCGTTCAAATATATCATTATAGAATTTTTCTGATTTGACCTACTGAGTTTTTGATCTGTACATTCCAAGTTTCTGGTAGTAAAAGTAGAAATAATATATGTATTAGCTGGAAAAGTTTCCTTTAATTAAACGTTTCTTTTTTATGAGAGAAGACTTACCTTGCACTGAAAATAATGGCTAAAACTTAGTTGTGTTGTTAAAACCCATACAGACATGAAGCTATTTATAGTAACTACAAAAATCCTATAGTAATGTTTACTGAAAAATATCTTATCACCAGAAAACTTTTGCAGGTTGTAAATTAACAAAATGCTTTGTAGTGACTACAAAAAAATAATACAATTTCATAGATATGTGTGTTTTTCCTCCTTAATCTCTCTAGATAATGTATAGTCACTAAATATGATTTAGTATACATAGTAACATTCTATTTGATTTAATTGTTCTCTTTAATATAAGTTAATAATTTATAAATCCTATGTTAATCAGTATTTTCTTTTTTTCCACGATTTCACGGGTGGAGAAGCCTGGAAATGTAACTTTAACGAAATCACCAGCTTTCGCTTGGCGTAGAAATGCCGGATTTTGGGGTTCATATGGTTTGAAGCAAACTTGCGACCTCCAGAATACGAGGTGTTTGTACACCACATCACCACACACAGTCGTTTCAAGCGTCCAGTGGATTTGTTTACAAAAATCAGAGTTCGAAATTCGTCAGTGTACGTACACCTCGCCGACGCAAGTGTATGGCAGTGCTCTTCTAATTTTATTGACGTGACAACGTCTTAAATTAGGTTGCGGCTGGGAGTCACTTATGAAAAAGTGTAACGCTCGGTAACGTTACGATGAGTCACCGAACGAGAGAGAGGCCNATTAACCTGCGAGCATGAATGGGATTAAATGTAGCTATACATGGCTCGCGTTTGTTTATTTTTAAAATTAATATTTAAAAAAAATTGTGCCATAACTTTATAAATTTTAAAGGACACACGGGTGAGCATGCTCCCGGTGAAGTGTGCAGTGATGTATTTTAACTTCGTATGCAAATCACGACGATAAAAATGGTTGGCGGCTTATTTTAATGTTATATTTATTTCACGTATACGAGTCAAAATTAGAAAATTATTAACATACTTACAATTTTTAGTAATTTATCAGTTTCAATTTGCCGACGAATGAATCAAGTCGCGGAGCCCATGATGACAACATACTTTCTATCTAACTGCGGAAGGATACGTAGTAAGGCAGAAAAGTAGACCCTGCGCAAGGTTTTCAAAAGTGCTTAGTTAACCGCGCACATCCTACGTGCAGATAATGGTCGTAACTGTTGTTTGTGGGGGGAGGGGGATGTTACGGGAGACAGAGTAGATAAGTACACATAAGCGAAATTATGTTACGGTTCCTTTGATGTCGGCGTACCCATTCTCTGATTGGCTGCCCGAGGCCCTGGGGGAACGGGCGCTGTGTCTGATTGGATATTCTGCATGTCGGGTGGTAGGTTACCAGGCGCTGATTGGCGAACGGCGTTCCAACGCTTTGCTGGCGTGCGCGGCTGGAGTTCGCGGTACGAGCGGCTGTTTCACCGTTGTGTTCTTAAGTACTGTGTGGTTTGGAGGTAGTTGATGGAAGATGGAAAATGGAGGAGAGATTCGGGCGGCTTTTAACATCGAGGTTTCTGAGAGATGATGAGGGTGAAATGAGGTGAGAATGGAGCAGCGCCGGTTTGCATACGCGGGGTGAACGTGAGATCTCCGAGAATACCCACGCCGGGAATGGAACGTGGTTGGCCTTGGTGGGAGGCGCGCGCTATAGCAGCTACACCGCTGGGTGCCCTGGAAGGGGTTGGAGACGTGCACCCGGGTTTCTCCTGCTCGACGGCCACGTGTGTGCCTTCGTTGGGCGAGGGGCGAGCAGGGGGTGAAGGCTGCTTGCCGACAGCGGTCACGCCCCGTCAAGACTGTCCCTCGGCGCGAACGAGCCAGTGCCCGCCCACGCCTGACTTCTAGGCGCGGTGGGAGAGCACTGCATCTTCGTGCCACGAGGTCCGCCGTCTCCCGCCCCTCCGCTGCGGAGTCGCAGCACGCGCTTTACGCCTCAAGCTGACCAGATGATTGGCTGATATCACTCTCCTGCTACCGAGCGAGGTGGACCACTGGACTCGCATTCGGGCGGACCCGGATTCGTTTCCATGTCTGGTCATTCTGATTTTGGTTTTCCAGGAGAATGCTGGGATGGCTCCTTACTGCAGGCCATGGCCGATTTCTTCACTGTTCCAGCTTCTCTGAGCAACATGCCCCGTTTCTAATAGCCTCGTTGTCGACGAAACATTAAGCCATGCTTACCTACCCACCTACTTATCTACCCACATACTTACTCATCTAACCACCTACCTATCCATCTACCAATCTACCTACCTATCCACCTACCTATCCACCTACCTATCCATCTACCAATCTACCTACCTATCCACCTACCCACCTACCCACCTACCTACACACCTACCTATCCACAAACCTATCTACCCATCTACAGGCACGCACTGTAGGACATTTTTTGAGGGCCGACTTTCTACTGCGCACCTTCCTATCCCTTCATCGGCTGATAAGGTAAAGGACGAATTGCTGTGCCCGTGCGTGTTACACTGACTTCCAATCAGCGCATGCGTGCCACTTGGTCGGGCAATGGGCGCGAGTTTATCGTTGGTGGGCGTCTTAAAGCATTTCCTATGCGGCGTAGCCTGTACCTCTCTTGCGCATGAGCCCCAACTTGGTCTCACGGACTGCCGGCATATGTCTCAGATTCGCGTCATAACACAGCGACCGGGGCATTTCTTTACGTTTAATTTTCCAACTGATACGTTATTTTATTTTTAAAAAATGTTATGTTTTCACAACTTTAATACCTTCCTAGTAACAAGTCAAATGAAGAGATAATTCATAGTATAGGCTGACCACGGTTAATTGAGCACTTTTGAAATCAACCTTCGAAAAATGTCACTGCCCCCATGCGGCGTATATTTTAAGAGGAGTATGTACTGAAACATTATCTGTGAAATCGTTGTTTGCACAAAAATGCGTATCTCGGTAAATAAAAGTTCTGGAAATACAACGTTTTACAGAAAAAAAAAATCTATGTGCCTATCTTTTTACTTTTATCATATTAGGTGTATTGATGGAGAAAAAAGTCGTCAAACTGATCAAATATAGCCTTTTTAAAGCTTGCCACAGCTTCCTTACGCGATAAGAGAAAAGTACGATTATACGCACGTAGCTCAACCTGCGGGGTTCCAGCGTGTGTAATAAAGCCCCACTGGTACATATCTAATTTGCATAGTACAGCGTTTCGACGGAAACACTGCACGCTTTGTGCGTAGGAGCGATGAGGCGCTAGGACTGCGTGTTAATGTCGCCCGTAACGCTCTCTCGCTTCTCGACCTTGAACGCGCAGCTGCGCAGTCTTCTTAACGGGCACACTGATTGACATGCACCCAGTAAGGTTGATAACGACGGAAGGAAAGCAATTCCATGTCTTAACATTGAATTAAAAGTGTCAGATTAGTACTTAGTAGTACTGAAACTAATTATTTATTTTTTATTTCTGCTTTTATAATGCATATAAGTGTAAGAAGTACCGGATTTGTAAGTTATTTACTTGTCTAATAATTTCACAGTTTCACTTGACCGACTTCAGCAGGGCTTCAGAAAAGTTTGAAGTAACTGTGAATGGTCTATATCATTTCGAAGCAAGCTTGCATACAAATTTAAATCCCCACGCCCTCTTAAAGACCTGGGGCCACGGTGGCTGAGAGGTTAGCCTGCTCGTCTCCCAACCAAAGCGAACCGGATTAAATCCCATGCCGGGTCACTCCCGAATTTTCGCATGTGGGAATCGTGCCGGACGATGCCGCTGGTCGGCGGATTTTCTCGGAGATCTCCCGTCCCCCCCCCCCTTTTCATTTCGGCGCTGCCCCATACTCACCTAAATCACCCTCATAGGCTCTCAAGACCTCGCTGTTAAGAGCCGCCCAAATCTCTTCACTCACTCACTCTTAAAGGCCTGTAGCGTCTGTTAAGGCGGTCATCTATTGAGGGGTATGTTTATGTGGGGCAAAACCCGATGAAGCAGCTAAGGTCGACGCCAACCGGCGTACGTAAAGCGGTATCGCCTCTACGCGCAAGGCATTCAACTGACGTGCATTCTTTCCGTCGGCAGATCGCTTGAACGTAACATTATGTAGTGACCCTACGTTATTATTGGACGTGACCGTAGCAAAGTACAATGCATGCCTTTATCGTAGTTTCCCATGTACCCGGTTCGTATATTTTGAGATACAGCTGTCTGAAAAAGCCGTTTTATAGTTAAGTTGGAGTGCACGAAAATAATTTTTACAATGCTTACGATGTCTTAAAAGTACCATTCCGTCGTCGTTTGGAATGTTCTTTGAGGGTACGTTTAATAGTTTCGTCAGTAATACGCATTTTTCGAACACGCTGCAACACATTTGAAGCTCCGGGTAGGCTGTTCATGGTAAACTGAGCACTTGAAAGCCCTGCTTAAGATCTACTTGTTATGCACGTTGTGTGTTCTTCCGCCTTATGTAAAATTACAATTGCCGTGTGCCTCGTCACTTTATTCATGCGTCGGTCAAGTGAAATTGTAAAATTATTAGAAAAGTAAATATTTTTACAAATTTGCTCATTCTTACAGTTATGTCGATTAAAAAAAAATAGAAGGCGAAAATAATCATGTCAGCATTCGCTAGTGTCCCTGACACTTTTAATTCAACATTAAGACGTGGGACTACTTCCCCTCCATCGCGACCAACTTTAAAGGGTGCACGCCACTAGGTGTGGTCGTCACGATAAATGTAGGTTGGGGCAATGACTTTTTTCAAGGGTTGGTTTCAAAAAATGCTTATTTAATCGTGAACAGTTTCGGGTCGTCAATGCCCTTGTGTTTGTTTACGTTTTTCGCGCGTTCTACGATGTATTAAGTATCCTTCTATGAGGCCGCTCACTAGGGGATGAAATTGTAAAAGTTAACCATCGCTGTGGGACGACACGAACTGACATGGAACATCAAGGGACAAGAGAAGTGACGTCATGCGGTCACGTGAACTGATCAGTGCGCGGTGTTCAGTGAACACGGCTTGAAGCAAAGCAATTGTAGCAGGTGCGTGCTGGAAATTCGCAAGTCAGTATTAAGGCTCCCGTCTACCTACGTTTTTCTACGAAACTATTACACGCGCGTCCAATTTAACGATCTACGAAAAGAACACACACTTCAGGCGAGGGCTGTCGAGTGCTCTCAAGATGTCACGCGCATTAGAAACATCATTTTAGAGAACTCAAAAATTACTAAAAGCGGCCTTTTCAAAGCGACGTAGGCTTGTCTCAAAACACTACGTGTCAGACACACACGAAATTACTCAAGGGCCCTGCATTGAACCTTCCTAGAGACTTTCCATCAAAACAATTATTAGGGTAATCGCTTAGCGGCGATGGCGCGCTAGAAGCGAGTGGCAGTGTCGCCCTTATCGCTCCCGCGCTTCTCTCCCTC
>NQII01004005.1:92566-104267 GCA_002778355.1 Clitarchus hookeri
GGGGGGGGGGGGGGAAGCTCCAAGTAAGCGGGAGCCTTAAGGACCGTAAAGCGAAAAATCTAGTAGAGTGTTCACACAAGCTGTGCAGTAGCCACTCTCCGTTTTCCAACATTGGACTTTTTGCATGCCAATGGCGCTATCAATTAACCGTGGGTAGAATATGAGGTTATGTCACTACTTATGTATATAGGTGTTTTGAGATATTTGTACACGTACTCTATCCTAGTTGTGATGCAACTGCAGTAGGATATACTTTAATTAGTAAAATCATGTTCGTCGTGTAAAGGGGTGGAGGCTGTCGGAAATGCGAATGTAAACAAACACGTTCATCAATGTTGACCACGTGACTTCGACGGCCATGAGCGAGAGTCAATGTTGGATGCATGCGTGGACGGCGAAAATGAGCCTACATCTCTTAGTCTACGCTAGGGGCGTGTGAATCATGGACTAAAGATGAGGCAGGCCGGTTCTTCGTCTTCTGCGCACGTACCCAACACTGACCTGCCCTAAACCAACAGAGCTGTCAAAGCCACGCGGTCAGCAGTGATGAACGTGTTTGTTTATACTTTCATCATGAAAAGACAGGAACTTTTACGCAAATAAAATACTTTTATCAATTCGAATTGAATGAAACTGCATTAAAAATTGGTTAGATGAAGTATAAAACATCCCAAAGCACTTGTTTACTAAACAGTGTTCCAACCTCAAATCCTATCCACGGCGTTTATGGTAGTCGTTCTTAAGGCCCATTCCTACATTGGACTGATGGCGTGCAGTGCAGTGCAGTGCAGTGCCGACGCATTTCTAAAATGTGATTGGCTGGCGTGACCAGTGACATTAGTGCCCGTGTGCAGAGCAGTGCTGCTGTGCAGTGCAGTGCTGATCAAGTTAACCAACTTTTATCTCGGAGTCGGCAGCTGATCAGCGGCAGGGTGTACGTGAATCGGCGTAAATAAATACGTCACGATGAACGAGCCAATGAAATGCCAGGTCGAGCTGCGTAGGCATAAACAAAGGCGGGAAAACGAGTATGTTGTTAGTATGGTTAGTACTGTAATTATATATGCAATGAAAACAATGCGTGGTTTAGCTAAACGGCAAAAGCGTAATTCATAGTTCTATTGTGCTTGGAAAAAAAACGAGCGAACGTAAATAAAGTGATCGCCCTGCCACCTATAGCACTTCAATGGAACTACGTTCGTCAGCAGAGGATCAGCATTCATTGTAGCACGCAGAGAGTGACGGTCGACATCAACAGGGTGTCAGCAGTTAGCATCAGCCCATTGCATCACTACTAGAGACCCGGAAATTCGCAAATTCATTCGAGGTCAAGCTATACTCAAAAGCATATGCATTTGACTTCCTTTTTCAATTGGATCGCAGTTTGTGAGACATGCCCTGGTCGAATCAGAGCCAGTACATGCAAGGAAACAAGGACCCAATCCCGTGCTACCATGTTCTGGGGTAAAACTGGAACATCATCCCATGGACAACTACTCGAGGCTCCAGTGCACGAAGGATTGTGGATTCTAGGTTGTTGCCACATGAATCCACGAAATTTCCGGGACTCTAATCACTGCCTTAAGCAGCCAGCGAGATCGCTCTACCGCATATTCGCTCTACCTCTACGGTGTGAAGAATAAGAGAAATGTATGTGGTATTAATGTGGGGGATGCAGCTCTGCGTCGCCAACGGTGGACGGCGATTGGCGGTGGCGGCGGCGTGTTATGCCTGCGCGGCGAGGGACGCAAGTGGGTCAAAGACGACCACCTCCAGACTCCCGCGGCCGCCGGACACTCCACTTTCTCTCTCCCGCCTTTCAGTTTCCAGCGTCCGACCCGCTGGAGCAGCGGCGCCGTTTGAATGCGAGTGCGTCTTCCCCGTGGATCGCACCTTCATGAGCATTACACAGAGAGAGAGGGAGAGAAAGGGAGAGAGATGGTGTGATGGGGAGTGATGAAGAGTGGTGGGGGAGACGGGGAGAAAGTGATGTAGAGAAAGAGATGTTATAGAAAGAGATGTAGAGAAAGAGATGTAGAGAAAGAGATGTAGAGAAAGAGATGTAGAGAAAGATATGTAGAGAAAGAGATGTTATAGAAAGATATGTTATAGAAAGAGATGTAGAGAAAGAGATGTAGATAAGGAGATGTAGAGAAAGAGATCTAGAGAAAGAGAGAGAGAGAGAGGTGGAGAGAGAAGTAGAGAGAAAGGGAGAGAGAGAAATACACACACACTAACCTATCGGAGTTCGTTTAACTCGACATATCGGTTCTGCACGTACATATACATATTATATTCTATCAACTATGTCAAAATTATAATGTGCGTCGCATATAAATCGGTAAAACACAAACACCGATAAGGAAATAACTATAACAAAAGAATACATATGTGTAAGAATTGTCAATTTTTTTTTTTAATATTTACTTTATTTTATAATTGTACAGCCTTACTTGACCAACGCACGAATAAAGTGATCAGGCCACGACATGTCATTTTACTTATGGCGGAACAACTTGTAACGTACTGTATTCACGGAGCTCTGGTGGCTGTTTGTGCAAGCTCTTCTTCGGACAATGCAGATCTAGACCACGGCAACATAAGCGTCACGTTTATGCGATTAAGCCACTGTACGTCGTGTCAGCGTTTAAAAAACATTTTACACCCAAATATTAGTTTTTTTATATATATTTTAAACATTACTCGCATGTGTACGATTTTTAATGAGTTTCTTGGTAGCAGGACAATTCTGAAAGTACACAAATGCAAAACTGCATGGGTCACGCAAATAGTTTTCTACCTGCCAGATGCTGTGTGTGTGTGTATATATATATATTATATATATATATATATATATATATATATATAATTCCCCTGATTTTCTAAGGGGCGTGAAGGTTTCGTGTTTAGACTACTCGCCTCCCACCAAGGCGAACAGGGTTCGATTCCCGGCGGGGTCGTCCCCGGATTTTCGCTTGGGAGAATCTCGCCGGAGGATGCCGCTGGTCGGGGGGTTTTCTCGGGATCTCCCTTTACCCCGCCCCCGCCCCCGCATACTGGCACTGCTCCATACTCATCTTGCTTCACCCTCGTCGGCTCTCAAGACCCCGATGTCAAGAGCAGCTCCCAAACCTCTCCACTCCAGTCGCTCGGCTGTTCCTTTTGTGTGTTCCTGGTAAGTGACGGCCTATGTCTGCACGGGACCACGCGGTACGTTCAATAATGCTGTTTTGTAACCTCAGCTTCAACCTGCGTAAACACAGTTGGTGGGCGCCCAACGCTGCATGACGCACGCAAAGCTCAACTTACACGAGTATAACGTTCTTCAAAATACAGGTACATGGCGTTACAAATCGTAAACGGCGAGGGGAGTAATGCTATAAAATAACTCAAAAATATTTTCATTCCAGGGGAAAATGGGGAAAATACGAGGAACATTTGAGTGGAATCAAAAAAAGATTACTTTAGTTTTTCCTTGCCAGTGCACTTACGGCTCCTGAAGCTCTACTAACACACGCGCCTAGTGCCACGTAGTCCCTACGAGAAAGACGTTGCACCGACTTGCAGCGTTTGCGTCGGTGCGCTGTGCTTTGCAAAATTAGACACGTGCAGTCCATTCACGGTTACTTCCAGGATATTCCTCCGTCTCATGCAAATAAAGCTTAACCAAGTCTAGGGAATTACACCAAAGGTAACAACACACCGCATTCCTGCGCACTTTGTGTAGATAATAAAATTTTGCATAAGAACTATTTCTTACTAGGCATTACCAACACAACGTATTTTCTCGCTGTTTTCATTCATATGAATTATTAATGAAATATTATAATTTAGATTAAAAATAAAAATTGAATTTAACCAACTATTAGTCACTTTTATGTTTACATAAGTATAAAATGCTTGTGGTATATGACATATTTAGGAAATAACCAAACACTTTATACATTGGGTCATTTTTCAAAGATTTGATTTAAAAAGTTTGAAGAAACCGCGAATATACTATAAGTGAGACTTCATTACACGCGAAGACCATATATTTAACTACGCGTACTATTATCCTACCTTTGGTGGAAACTGCGCCGGTAGGCTCTAAAAAATGCAATTTTTTTTATTACCATTTCACGAGTTTTTTTTCCTTCTACACTTAATATGATAAAAGCAAAACTATACGGAATTAGTTATTGGTATCTACCTGTTTTGGCAAAACGTCGTAAACCTAGAACATTTATTTACTTAGTTACGCACAAACGCGCAAACAGGGATTGCGCAGATAATAAACACCTCACAAAAAGTTTGGAATAACATAACGAAAGCGAACAAGATGGAATATACATACATAACGAAAGCGAACAAGATGGAATATGCATAAGAGAATGCATAGGAATTAGACGATATAGTCTATTCGCGGTTTCCTCACACTTCTTGAATCGAACCTTCGAAAAATCACCCCATGTATGACGTGTGTTTGGTTGCTTCCTAAACATGTCGTGTAACACAAGCGTGTTATACCTGTATTACCATAAAAAGTACCTTATTTTTGGTTAAATTGAACTTGCACTTATATTTTGTCTTTAAATTCCAATATTTAGTTTATAACTAATATGAATAAATACCGGGAGAAAATAGGCGCCTAGTAAGAAATAGTTGTTATGGAAAAATTTCATTACGCTGAGTGCGCACGAATGCGGTGCGTTGACCATCTGGTGTAATTTTCTAAGCGTTGGTAACATGAGGCGGAGGTATGTCCTGGAAGTAGAACTTTAGCAGGGCGGCAGGAAAGTTTGAAGTAACCGTGGAATGAACTATACCAACGGTACTGATGCAAAACGCGAACCTCGAAGTGTTTCTAACACAAAGAATTTTTCCAACATCACAGACAACCAAACACAATACAACAACGGAAGTAACTTAATGTTGTCTCTGACAAAGGGGGGGGGGTTTCTTTGTTCCCGCTACAGCATGGTACAGTGTATGTCCCCCATGTGCATTGCACATGTCCCTAGCATGCCGTGGCATGCTTGTAACCAATGCGTTGATCTCATCTTCTGGAAGAAGGTCCCATTCCATCTGGGCAGCTCTTGTGAGATCTGGAAGTGTTGCTGGAGGTTGTGGACGAATATAAACTGCTGTGTTTAGCTTGTCCCAGGGAGTTAGTGAGCTCTCTGTTGACCACAAAAGAACTACATAACTCCTACATAACTGCCTTATCGCAAAATATTCAAAACTTTTTGTGAGGTGTCTATCTATTTTAGTCCAGTGAGTCAAGTTAATACTGAGCCTCAAAGCACATGCGCCACTCTCGCGCCAACCTGCACTGGTCTTCAGCTCTGAAGTGGCGCGTAACAGGTTTCTTGTTTGCGGAACGAATTATAGCGGTTGGTTAAAAACGGAATGTGCAGAGGCACGCCATGGCCGAAATAACTCGACAGTCCTGTATGTTTAGACTTCTAATGCTTTTCAGAACGCATCTGCAAACCCGATACAGCTTTTTTTTATTATTGTTATTTTGGCGACTGTGCCAAACTATGCTGGCGTCATGATATCGGATTAAAGGTTGTAAAATTATCTTAATTATTTTTGTTTCCTTTTATATTACTCAGAGTCTGATAAAGAACTTGTTTTATTGTGTTAATGGGGTTGGGGAGATTTCAGATAGGGGTATTCAAAAGGTAAAATTGCTTTCTACTATTTTAGCATATCACATACTTTTATATTGCAATATAAGCAACAACCTGGAATAAAGTATAAAAAAAGGGAGGAAATTGACTTTTGGAGAAAAAGAAAAAGAAAAAAAGTTATAGGTATACTAAGTTTATGTATTTATTTATTTATTTATTTCGTGCAGTTTCAAAATGGACCACAATTGATACGTTAGCTTGCAGCTCAAACTGGTTGCTCATGTTATTAGAGTGCCACGAAGAATATTTCATGGAATGTTGGGCAGTTCGCCCGTATTTCAATTTCAACGTCTGGTATACAATTTGAAGTCAAAACAGCTAGAAGTTAAACCCTTTACTGCAGGCGAACCAACTGTGGGATTTTAAACAAATAGCAAGTGTCGCTCGTGTGAATTCAATAAACTCTTATGGCTGTAATTGAGACCAAACTTTTTTCTTAAATAACTTTTTTAAAATTTGTATGAGCCAGAATTTTAAGTTTAAATTCTCATGCGCACTCTATAAAACACTATAGTGTTATTTCTCAAATTATTGGGTATTTTATGAAGATATTGCCTATAATATTTTACGAAACCATAAAATATCCTCAAGATCTAGAAGAAGAAAAAAATTTGTCTCTTGAACAGACTGAAGGAACTGAACTGATTAGTGACAGGAATGCGGATAGAAAAATAACTTTGGGAAAAACTGCCTCCAGGTCGGGATCCAACTCGCGACCTCTCTGATGTGAGCCACGCCGCTATAGCACAACCAAACACTCTTGGCAAGGTTACAAAGATTTGCAGGAAAATGGATATCAGGTATTTGCGGTTTCAACAACTCTGAATATTCGTGATGTATTTGAGGCTTCATCTGTTACGTCGTAGGATCCATTTTAAACTAGATTTCTAAAGAATTTGCGGACGAATAGAGCCCATCCTAGGTTTCTTTACACTCTCTGAACCAAACCTTTGAAAAACCACCCCATGTATGACGTGCTTGGTTTTTTCCTAAATATATAAAGTATCACAAAAATAGAATACTTGTGTTAAATAAGACCCTTATTTTTCGTTAAAATGAACTTTTACTTATACACTATCTATAAAATCTATAAATTATAACATTTAATTTATAGATAATATGAATAAAAATAGAGAGAAAATATGCGTGTTGGTAATGCCCAGTAAGAAATAGTTCTTATGCAAAATAGTATTAAATTGAGTGCGCACGGATGTGGTGCGTGGGCCCTTTGGTGTAATTTTCTAGACTACGTTAAGCTTTGTTTCAATGAGGCGGAGGAATATCCTGTAAGTATAACTTTAGCAGGGCTTCAGCAATGTTGGAAGTAACACTGCATGGACTATACGAGTTATATGTACTTAGATAGGCGAAATGTTTCGCCGTCAGGCCAGCAAATTTCAAATACAGAAATAATAGCTAGTTTCGGTATTTTACTACTGAGATGGCGGAAAGGGAGAAAGGGTGATTAAATCTTAACATTTTGAGTCAGTTTAATTGTAAATTCATCCGATATGAAAAAAAAAATACCGTGGTAGAGCGGTACAACACGACTGGACATTATAAATTAACGACGAAAACAAAAATTATTGTGCATGTCGCTACGCAACTTACCGTGGCTAAGAACATGTTTAATGTACACCAAAGTATTTCTGTTGCGGAATTAATTTTGAAACTTCATATTTATGTGTGTTACCACGAAAAACAACCTAATACTGACATTTGCACATACGTACGAAGGAAACAATACGAGTCAGGTTAAAAGTTGTTTCCAATCTGCCAGAAATATGATAGGCCATTTCCAGTAATGCTTAATAGAAAATTATAAACTCAAACACATGTCCTGTTAGTTGGCAAGTGAAATCCTTCGACGCATACAACCTCCGTCGGTTAATATTAAACTACTGAACTCGAGTATACAGAGTCGATATTTTAAGTACTGGTCGTGTTGGTAAAGGCGGTTCACGATAAAGTGAGCACTTTTGAAATCAACCTTTGAAAAATGTCGCTTTCCCTACCTGCGAACATTTTATCGAGTGCGCTGAGTGGCATTTCGCCCAGTAAAGTTGGTAACGAGGGAGGTAAAGTAGTTCCATGTCTTAACGTTGAAGTAAAAGTATTAGGTAAACATATTTAAAAAATGAGATAGTTTTTTTTTGCTTTTGGTTTTTTAATACATTTGTTTAAGAATTGTCAGATTTTAAAAATATTTACTTTATTTTTTAATTTCACAATTTTACTTGACCAACGCACGAATAAAGTGGTCAGGCCACACGGCAATGTAAATTTTACTTATGGCGGAATGATACACAATATTCATACATGTAGATCTTAAGCAGGGCTTTCAAAAGTGCTCAGTTTACCGAGTACCAGATATTAATGGTAATTCCCAAGTATTTGATCGTAAATCGAGCTTTGGCGCCTCGTTATGATTTCTACTTGTGACGTCTTGTAAAGCTACGAAGGAGGTTGTTTAGTGTTATAACTTATAGATAAGATCCCCCCCCCCATGCAAACGAAGAAGGAAGGAAAAACGGGTGCGGGGTTGTTTGAAAAGGCAGCAGAGAAAGGAAGTTTCTATTCTTTCACGCGTACGTGCTTCGCATCGAGTCACTTAAACGCCAATTATTTGGCGCATGCTTGAAAGGACTGGCCAAGGCTTGTTTATGCACCCGCACAAACACACTACGCCTCACTTCACGCCTTCAATTACGACGAAGACAGCAACAAGACGTACAGAAGAAGAGGGCGTGAAAGTTGCAAACTACATCCCACGGGAAACTCAAGTCCTGCGCAGTGTGCGAATAAATTCGTGAGAAGGGAGGGGGTAGGTAGAATGTCTGGGAATTCCCCCTCTTATAAATATTTTCTCTGACTCATGTAAGGAAAGTTATTTTCCTCCCTGAAGATTACTAAAGCTTGATGACTGATGATACGAATTGTTCTCATGTATAAATTATAATAACGAAGCTTACCTGCCTCAGATGGAAAGAACTGCCTAGAAAACTGTCACGAGGCCACAGACGACTAAGATGTAATGCTAAAAATATATTGTTAGAAATAACTTATACCCTTTGGATTTGTATTTTTGGTACAGAATATTTTAACTTAATATATCCCCAGTAATATTACTTAAGATATCATATACGACTTATAAATATTTAAATCTTTACAAATAATGCGCATGTTATTTTAGCTTCCACTCATATTTCATATCATAGTGTTTATACCAAATGTCCAAAAGTTTCAAGTTCCCACCCTCTCAACAAAAAGTTCAATTCGCACTCTGTCCTGCGCCAAAATTCAGGGACGTCATGACTCAAATGTGAAGGTTGTTTTTGACAATTTAATATTTAGCTAACGTTATTCTCGTCAGCCGTGTAATACTGCTACGCACGTGCACATCTATACACTAGAAATCTTGAAAACAACTGTATGTATTTCATATTTCCTTACGCATATTTCTGACGTCTGGAGCATGCAGGTTCTTTAGGGCCATTGTGAAAGCGTATGTCTTTAGGAAACGCCCGGATTAAAACCGAATATAATTAAGATATCCACGACGTTTGCGGTATTTTTTTTTTTTTTTTTAAATAATTTTTCCGAAGTCTGACTTTAGGAAAAATACACATAGTCAGAAGAAACAATGGGATTAAAAACACTGAAAACGACATGCTGTCAGGTGTGCCACCTTTCAATGAGAAAATATTGTTAAAATTACTATTACCATTATATCGATAGAAACCAATTTTAACACGCTCGCATATATCTTCAGGTTTTGTAAATTACCATGTAACAAAAAATTATGGCTGAAATATCGATGTNGTCATTTTAACACGCTCGCATATATCTTCAGGTTTTGTAAATTACCATGTAACAAAAAATTATGGCTGAAATATCGATGTACAGTTACTAACTGGGCCTTAAATAGAATATGATTTGAAGCTTAATTTTTGGTTAGGCACTTTATTCTTTCAGTAAAGAACGCAAAATGGAAATATTATGCCAAAGAGCACAATTAAGTCAAAGGAAAATTCGTGTGATTTACTTAACTTTGGAATTTTCTCAGTCATGTAGACAAAACCAAAACATTAATATTTTCTTAGTCAGAAAATATTATTTCAATAAGCGACTTTGGCAAAAAATCTTTTGCGGCAATAACACGGTTATTTGGTAAGTGCCACAGAACTCTTTTTGTTAACGCCATGAAACATTTGCCAGCGTAAGCGACCAAAAAATATTTTTTTCATTGAAGGTATCGCAACGTTCAGTACCGGGTACTCTATTCTACTGCCTCGTTCTTAGTCAATTATATGTTTTCTGTGCTATCTCTCAAGCCGTGTCGGTTCAACAGCTCTTTCGATCGCTTCATTTTATTTCCTCTTCTTTCCCCAGTTCCGTCGCTACTCTCGGAATTCTGTATCTGTCCATCCGCGAGTCATCACCGAATCACAGAGTAGATGAGAACACAGAGACTAAATGGCTTGGTGGTTCCTTTTATATGGGCGTACCCACTCTCTGATTCGCTGCACGAGGCTCTAGGAACGGGTCTTGTGTCTGGTTGGCTACTGCATGCTGCGATAAGCTCCCTGTTGGCTGGGCTGCCGGGCGCTGATTGGCGAACGGCGTTCCAACACGTGGCTGTCCAGACGCCATTTTGCTGGCGTGTGCGGATGGAGTTCACGATATAATCGGCCGATTCGTCTCTGAATTCTTGTTGCCAAACCGTTTCACTCTTCCCCGTTAGATGTAGCCTTAACTATCTCGAATCTCGAATTCCATTTCTAATCTGGTTTCCGTATCCCCTCGTCTCGTAAAAATTCCTGAGACAGATTCTACAACAGCTTCGGTGTCTGCAGTGTGTGTGTGTGTGTGTGTGTCTCTCTCTCTCTCTCTCTCTCTCCCGCTCTCTCTCGCTCTCTCTCTCTGGAGCCGTGGAGGTGCAGTTGTCAGAGCACTCGTCTTCCACCAAGGCGAACCGGGTTCGACTCCCGGCGGGACCACCCGAATTTTCGCGTGTTGGAAACATGATGGACGTTGCCGTTGGCCGGTGGGTTTTCTCGGGGTGCTCCCGTTCCCACCGCCCTTGCAGTCCGCGGTTGCTCCAATTTTAACCTCATTTCATACTCACCGACGCTCAAGACTCAAGATATTAAAGAGGGCGTGGTACATAAATCCCACTAAACAGACATAAATATTTACAGACTTTTGGATGCGAATAAAGGAACAACTACGAAACGGCCACCTTAGATATTAATTTACTCCAACATTGATAACAAATATTTTTATAATCTGTTGCATTACTGACGAACTATTTCTTACGCCGTAAGTTTTCACGTTTCATTGCGGTGTAAGATATAGCGCTAAAGGGATGTATCTGTCCGTCAAAATATGACTTCCAGAAACCTCTTAACTGCAACTAACGTGTTCAGAGTTAACTTATGCACACCACGCCCTCTTAACCCCTCAACACATTACCCCGAGTACACTCGTTCACGTTCGACATGTTGCAAAATAGGTTAAATCATGATCGGTGCTGTACACGTCCAGAACGTAGCACCAATGCGAGCATTGNTTCGACATGTTGCAAAATAGGTTAAATCATGATCGGTGCTGTACACGTCCAGAACGTAGCACCAATGCGAGCATTGCCTTTCCGTGGGCAATGCTATTGATTACTGCTGATGCACCAACTATTTTATAAATGGTTGTTCCTTGTGTAATGGATCTACTGAAACCCNAATGCTATTGATTACTGCTGATGCACCAACTATTTTATAAATGGTTGTTCCTTGTGTAATGGATCTACTGAAACCCTTCTATAGGTTCCATTCACACCAAAAACATCTTTTTTTGGCACCACCTGAACAGAAGAATTTATAGTGTACGTTAAGGAGTTACAAGTCGATCAAAACTCAAACCTCAACAGGTATCTCTCTCTCTCTCTCTCTCTCTCTCTTTCTCTCGAAGTTATTTATAGAGCGTGTTTCTCGGCGTCGAAACGGTATTTGCGGCAGGAGTATCGG
>NQII01004005.1:104701-126205 GCA_002778355.1 Clitarchus hookeri
TTTTTTTTTTTTTTTTTTTTTTTAAGCATTACGATACAAATACTACAGCAAAAATAAATTAAATCATTGGACGCTGGAACTATAACGATTGACGAATGTGCTAACATACTAATTTTATTTGGGTAGCTCAAGAGTGCATACGTTTCTAAAATATTTGAAATTATTTTATTGTGTTGAATGTTGCCTATAGAAACATTGTGCGTTGATTTTATTTCTAACCGAATCTACTTTCAGAACAATTAGTTTTAAATTACGTAGCAAAAAGTCACAGTATCCATATTTGGAATATAAACATTCATAAGATTTTAGAAGCTACAGCAGGTTTGAAACCAATAGTATGAATATTTTTTTTGCTGCGAATAATGTCATAATGCCGCGGGACCGAATGCAATTACTTTGTTTTTTTCATGTTTCCGCAAAAAAATAATGAAAAACGCATACTGTTCTAGGGGCATGACCTATCCGAACGAGCTGAGTGACACGGTGGTGGTGGTAAACCACTGGACACGCATTCGGGAGGACACTGGTTCAATTCCCGGGTCGGCCATCCTGAATTCTGGTTTTCCATGGTTTCTCGTAATTATTCCAGGCAGATGCAGGAATGGTTCTTATCATAGACTCTGGCCGATTCAATCCTCGTTCCTGCTCTTCTGAACAATTTGCTTAATCTCTGTTGACCTAGCTTTCGACAACACGTTAAGACGTGTAGTCCGTTCACGCCCACTTCCAACTTTTCTGAAGTCCTGCTTAAGTTCTACTTCCAGGATATTCCTCCGCCTCATACAAACAAAGCCTAACCAAGCCTAGAAAATTAAACGAGATGGGCAGGCACCGCGTTCGGGCGCACTCAGTGTAATAATATTTGGCATAAGAACTATTTATTATTAGACATTAACAACATACCTATTTTATTCCTCTTTTATTCACATTAATTATACATGAAATGTTATCATTTATAGATAGAGTATAAGTAAAAGTTCAATTTAACCAAAAAATAAGATAACATTTATCTTAACACAAGTATAAAATGCTTTTATGATAAATTACGTATATAGGAAAAAAAAAAAAAACCAAACTCGTCATACATGGGGTGATTTTTCAAAGGTTTGTTAGTGTTAAGAAACCGCGAATAGGCAATACCTACCTACGTTTTGCTTGTTAACAGAACTTTGTTGCCGGTTTTTTTGTTTTAGTAACTTTTATTTAAGTCATCAATTACTTTACAAAATCGCAATTTTAATGACTCTTACTTGAATTTTTCACAAAGTGAAGTATTTTGGTACTAACGGTGGAATTGCTTGTATTGCATGTGTTAGTACATAGATAGCAGCACGGTCGGAGGTAGTATGCGAGAACATGGATAAAACGTTAGGGCGCGTTCAGAGGACAAAGCGCGGCGGCAGCGATTACGCTGCATGTCACTCGGCCACACCGCTCCAATGTAGCGATCGCAACGGGGAAACACTTGCTACATCTCCGCTGCTAGCAGACGACAGACATAAGACGAAATGCAAATATTGTTTCAGAAATATGTAGATATAGATTTCGTACATTGCTATTGGAAACGAGATATTGACACAACAGGACGAAGAAGGCGCACGTAATACGGCAAAATTTATACGTTCTTGCCGCCTCGCGCGGTTATTATTTTCATCACTTTAAATGTGGAATTCGCTTTCGGACACATTAGAAAAATATTTCGGAACCACGCAGCATAAACTTAACAAACACACGTCCCTCTTCGAAAATAGCTTTGTGGCTGGCACCAGTTTGTTCATTAGAACTTGCAGCGCCCCTTGCAGCAGTAACTGGCAGAGTTGCAGCGCCGCTTTGCAAGCTGAACGCACTCCTTCAGTTTCCAGGCTCATTACGAACATCAAACAGTGTCTTCGTTGAGAAACGTCTCAACTACAGAACCCCGAATGGTGGGCGCGAAGTCAAAATAAATTAAAACGTTTTCCAATTGATGTACGCAAAATATAACCTCGCAAAATTAGAATTTTGCACCTAATTTTAACACTGCTAATTAAATCTTTGTTTTTAAAAAAAACTTCTTACTTTTAAATTATGACTCTTATAATTTCAGATGTGAAAAAGGTTTTAATTTATTGACTATTGTGGTTTTTATAACCTTGTGGTGAATTCCGCGACTGTCAAGAGTTGTATTCGCAAGACACTTACAAATATCGTGGCGTGTTGTGTGTGGAGCGATGGCTTTTCTAATAAGTAATTAATTTATTTCCGCTCTTGTGTACATTTACTGTCAAACAGCACATCATATTTTGACTTTATTAGGTTAGATAGTGTCACAGTTTTGCGCGAAGGATTTTTAGACAATTAATCGTACTGCACTTTATACAAATCCGTTAATTCTTACGGACGTTATAAAAGCAAGCAAAATAAATTACTTCGGCAATCACAAATTTCTACCTAACAATTTTATTTCCACGTCAAAACATGGAACCACTTTCCCTCCGTCGTAAGCAATTTCACTGGGCGCGTGTCACTCAATGCTCCCGGTAGAATATATAGTCCATTCACGGTTACTCCCAACTTTCCTGAAGCACTGCTAAGTTCTACTTCCACAATACTCCTCTGTCTCAAGCAAGCAAAGCTAAACCAAGTATAGAAAATTACACCAGAGGGCAACGCGCCGCATTCGTGCGCACTCTGTTTTATAATATCTTGCATAAGAACTAATTCTTACCAGCCTTTACGTACACACCAATTTTCTTTCTGTTTTTATCTTATATTAATTGTAAATTAAATATTATAATTTATATAAATATACAATAAAAAGTTTCATTTAACCACGGAAAACGTAAATTTATGTTAACAGAAGTGTAAAACGCTTATGATGCATGGTATGTTTGGGAAAGAACCAAACACGTTATACATAGGGTGATTTTTCAAAGGTTTGATTACAATAAAAGTGCGAAGAAACAGCAAATAGACTATATGCAGGTAGGGGCAGTGACATTTTGCAAAGGTTGGTTTTAGTAGTGGCCAATTAAGCGTGAGGAGCGGATACTAGTATTGGCTAATCATGCTAAAGTGAGCATTTTTTGTGAAGCCCTCTCATTTGAAATAATATTCAGTAAATATATTTTATTGTAGCCTTAGACGTTAACTTTCGAGTGCTGTGAACTATATACACTGTGTTTATTACTTGCATGGCGATGTTTATCTTGCAAAATGGTGGAAGGATAATAAATAGTTGATAGGTGTAAAGTAAGTAGGGCCTCAACGCGCTCGCTTTACCGGAACATCAGACACTTTATACATACGTGTGTTGTGTTTGTGGGCGGAGCAGGCTCTCCCCCTCTCCCTCCCCGGGGATGCTTGTCCTTGAGGCGGCGATGGAGCGGGTTCTGGGCCGTCTTGCGGTTCTCGCGACGCCACGCCGTACTTGTCGGCACGTCCCCACGCGATCTCCCGGCCTGGACGCCAACGTGACTCGCCCGCCCGCCTCGTGTCGTCCAAGGTCGCCCTAAACCTGNCCCAAGGCCGCCCTAAACCTGCTGTCCAAGTGGCAATTTTTTTTCTGTATTTTTTAAAGATATTTTACGATTTTGTGATACAGTGTCAATAACAATCTAATAAAAATGCCAAGTCAGTTTAAAAAAAATAACCTTTGCATATTTTTATAGGAGAATTATCAGCAATTTAAACTTAAAAATCGCGCCAAACAAATTTCTATAAAAGTTATACCAGCACTGTGTTTGATTTCAGCTGAATTGTTTGTTNCTATAAAAGTTATACCAGCACTGTGTTTGATTTCAGCTGAATTGTTTGTTGAAAGTCTTAGGAACATCACGAAGAAATTTCCTTTAAGTCTTAGCATGTTGTTCACTGGCGATTAGGGTTTAACTTCCAGCTATTTTGAATTTAAATTTTACTGTTAAACTTAAAATAAAATTACGGCTGAACCAAGTAAATTTTTTTCCATAAGGTTAGTTTATCTTCTTCTAATGACGCCAGCTATAATTTTGAAATGTAGTAAAACATGTTTATGATAAAATATATAANGTTAGTTTATCTTCTTCTAATGACGCCAGCTATAATTTTGAAATGTAGTAAAACATGTTTATGATAAAATATATAAATTATAAATTCCTGTAACTCCTTCAATTAAATTTTGGGAATTCATTTTCCACGTTTCTATACTCCTATCAAACTACTATTCTATGTAATAAAAAAAATTTGNAAACGTAAATTTATGTTAACAGAAGTGTAAAACGCTTATGATGCATGGTATGTTTGGGAAAGAACCAAACACGTTATACATAGGGTGATTTTTCAAAGGTTTGATTACAAAAAAAGTGCGAAGAAACAGCAAATAGACTATATGCAGGTAGGGGCAGTGACATTTTGCAAAGGTTGGTTTTAGTAGTNAAAAGTGCGAAGAAACAGCAAATAGACTATATGCAGGTAGGGGCAGTGACATTTTGCAAAGGTTGGTTTTAGTAGTGGCCAATTAAGCGTGAGGAGCGGATACTAGTATTGGCTAATCATGCTAAAGTGAGCATTTTTTGTGAAGCCCTCTCATTTGAAATAATATTCAGTAAATATATTTTATTGTAGCCTTAGACGTTAACTTTCGAGTGCTGTGAACTATATACACGGTGTTTATTACTTGCATGGCGATGTTTATCTTGCAAAATGGTGGAAGGATAATAAATAGTTGATAGGTGTAAAGTAAGTAGGGCCTCAACGCGCTCGCTTTACCGGAACATCAGACACTTTATACATACGTGTGTTGTGTTTGTGGGCGGAGCAGGCTCTCCCCCTCTCCCTCCCCGGGGATGCTCGTCCTTGAGGCGGCGATGGAGCGGGTTCTGGGCCGTCTTGCGGTTCTCGCGACGCCACGCCGTTCTTGTCGGCACGTCCCCACGCGATCTCCCGGCCTGGACGCCAACGTGACTCGCCCGCCCGCCTCGNCCGTACTTGTCGGCACGTCCCCACGCGATCTCCCGGCCTGGACGCCAACGTGACTCGCCCGCCCGCCTCGTGTCGTCCAAGGTCGCCCTAAACCTGCTGTCCAAGTGGCAATTTTTTTTCTGTATTTTTTAAAGATATTTTACGATTTTGTGATACAGTGTCAATAACAATCTAATAAAAATGCCAAGTCAGTTTTAAAAAAATAACCTTTGCATATTTTTATAGGAGAATTATCAGCAATTTAAACTTAAAAATCGCGCCAAACAAATTTCTATAAAAGTTATACCAGCACTGTGTTTGATTTCAGCTGAAGTGTTTGTTGAAAGTCTTAGGAACATCACGAAGAAATTTCCTTTAAGTCTTAGCATGTTGTTCACTGGCGATTAGGGTTTAACTTCCAGCTATTTTGAATTTAAATTTTACTGTTAAACTTAAAATAAAATTACGGCTGAACCAAGTAAAATTTTTTCCATAAAGTTAGTTTATCTTCTTCTAATGACGCCAGCTATAATTTTGAATTGTAGTAAAACATGTTTATGATAAAATATATAAATTATAAATTCCTGTAACTCCTTCAATTAAATTTTGGGAATTCATTTTCCACGTTTCTATACTCCTATCAAACTACTATTCTATGTAATAAAAAAAATTTATAAAATACCCTAAAAATATGGAAAGGCATTTTGGGCACATGAACACCCACCTGCATGCATCGTTTTTTCCTTTCATTTTTGTTCGAGAAGCGCGGGTTCTATAAGGGTGACACTGGCACGCGCCACAAGAGCGCCATCGCCTCTACGCGCAGGGCTCTGAACTGGCGTGCAGTGTTCTCGTGGTGCTGCGTGTCTGTGACAAAGTTCAACACAGGCTCCTATCGCAGTTTGCCTTGCGTCCGGCTAGTATATTTTAACATACGGCAGTCTGAAGTTTTTAACTATGTTATTGGAGGGCGCCAAAATAATATTTACAGCGTGCTTGGTAACTTCCATGTACCATTCCGTCCTCGTCTGAGATATGATGTCTTTCCGTATGTAAACATGCAGGGGGCACGTTTATTAGTTTTGTAAAAAAAAAACCAGGTTTTCTAACACTCTGCAATGCAGGCCTCCCTAGCCTTAGGGTCGTAAGCAGTTGGATGTATTCCAATTTCTGTTCCCCATTCATAATGTTGGTTACTGAAACATAAACGTGGTCATTGGAAAGTGACAATGTCAATGAAAGTCGCTGTAACCAGCCCTCTGTTTACGATGTTTATTTTGTAAAAGAGTGTCGTTTTCTATAGTGACAATGCAGTGGCTTTTCTGAACAGATTCCTGTATAAAAACCCTACGACAGATCACACGCGAAGCTCGGTTATGCTAGTTGCCATCGCCGTGCCGTCGCAGTGCTTCCTTACAGCGGGATGTGGGGAGGCGCCTTAAAGGGGCCCGTCTACCTGTAGCTTTTCCGCACGTTTGATGCAGAGAAGCGCGGCAGCGATAAGGGCGACGCCGCCACGCGCGTCACGTGCTTCATCGCCGCTAAAGGCAAACATCTGAAAATTGCACTCGTGCAGTGTTCTTATCGTGCAGCGAGTGCGCATGGCACTTCCAGTGGCGACCCTTTTATTTTATTGGTGGAAATTCCGTAGCAAGTTACAATGCAGAACGCTCGAGTATATTTGCGTTGTATCTCATCCGAATATTCCGAGGCACGGCGTTTTGAGAAAGTCTGTTTTAGCCACGTTGAAGTGCTCTGAAACGCGTGTTTCTAGTGTGTGTGTGTGACGTCTTGCAAGCACTCGACAGCCCTCGTCTGAAGTGTGCGTTCTTTTCTTAGATCAGCACGTGGGACGCACGTTTAACAGTTTCGTAAAAAAAAAAAAAAAAAAGTGTATTTCAAANACGTCTTGCAAGCACTCGACAACCCTCGTCTGAAGTGTGCGTTCTTTTCTTAGATCAGCACGTGGGACGCACGTTTAACAGTTTCGTAAAAAAAAAAAAAAAAAAAAAAAAANAAAAAAAAGTGTATTTCAAACCCTCTGCAACGCAGTTCAAGCCATACAGATGGATCACTTAAGGCGCCCGTCTACCTGAACATACATTCCACTCGTGAGTTACGGCAGCGAGGAAGCGATAAGGCGACTCTGGAACGCTCGTAAGTGCTCCGTCAACGCTTCGCGCAAGGACAGAGCTACGTGCCGCAGTGGTAAACTTTGTGACCCGGGGTTCGAATCCCGGCTCTGCCATCCTGATTTCTGTTTTCGATGGTTTCCCGAAATCGCTCCAGCCGGATGCTAGCATAGTTGTTTAGTGCAAGGGCGTGGTCGATACCCTCGCCGGTCCTGCTTCTCTGAACATTTTGCTCCATATCTAATGACCTCGCTGTCGACGAGACGTGCTCCATCTCTAATGACCCCGCTGTCGACGAGACGTTGGTGAGGAGGCTTTCACAGTGATGTTGGAGCTAAATGAAAAAAAAAAAAAAAAAAAAAAACCAGCTGAGATGAACATATCACAAGAGATATACCAGGATAATGGGTCTCCCATTAAAAGATAAACTATGGCGGAAAAATAAATAGTTTTCAATCTCATAAAGTTAAAAAAGAAAAATGCAGAGTGTATAGTGAAATGTGACTCGCGTTAGGTAGGGCATAAGAAGTGATTCTGCGGAGGCACCTGGTGCATGCCTTTTACGGACATTCGTAGGCAAGTTGTTGGTGTTGCAAGACAACCCAGACTGTGGAGGCTTTCGTGGTATTGCTCCAACCAGCTCCCAACTTGAACAGTTTGGGCGTTACGTCAACATCTCAGTCACACTTAAGGCTGTTGCCTGGTTTGAAATCAGTGAGAATTTGGTATAGGAACTGGGGCGGCGTAAGATGGTCGTCATTAAAGAGTCAATGGTCAAGAACTTATATATATATATATATAATTAAAATAAACACTATTAAGTATTACAATGTCGCAGAAAAATTCTTGCTAAATTACTAAGGCTTACTCAGAAAGTTCATAATACATACTTTTTTTTATATTTTGACGTCATAACTGATATTGTTTATAAACAAATATCGGATCATACATATTCTATAAATACTGCAAAGTTCTACTAGAAGCATATTTGAAAATAATACTCAAATTTATCTTTACGTACACAATTAATTTAACAACAAATGTAATTTTAGTGAAGGTTTATTATTCCTTCTGAGAATCTGACCCTTACAGCATATTATTAGGGGTTTTTGACCACCCTGAACCACTGGTTCCGCCGCCCATGTATAGGCAAACACATGTTCATGAAATTCGGTTTTTTTGGCGTTCTTGTTAAATATAGATATATACCACCATAGACGTTTTTGAGCACAAAAATACGTGCTTATTTGATATACAAGCCTTTTGTAACATTAGTGCATAGCCTGTTTCCCGGAAAGATCAAAAAATTAGATAGTTAAATAAAAAAATTACTGAAAAACAAATTGTTATATTTGCGTCGATACAGAGCCTAATAGCNATAGTTAAATAAAAAAATTACTGAAAAACAAATTGTTATATTTGCGTCGATACAGAGCCTAATAGCATTTCTCACACTTAGGTTTTTGTTTCAAGTTTGTATCTTCAAAATTGGCTTTGAAAAACAGAATTTCCCTACACCAAATTCTTACTGCTTCGAAACCAATGAACAGCCTTAATTCCCGACGCAGTTTCAACAACACGTGTAGAAGGAGGTTGGCGCCAGGCAAGCCGGCGACNTATAGGAACTGGGGCGGCGTAAGATGGTCGTCATTAAAGAGTCAATGGTCAAGAACTTATATATATATATATATATATATATATATATATAATTAAAATAAACACTATTAAGTATTACAATGTCGCAGAAAAATTCTTGCTAAATTACTAAGGCTTACTCAGAAATTTCATAATAGGCCTACATACTTTTTTTTATATTTTGACGTCATAACTGATATTGTTTATAAACAAATATCGGATCATACATATTCTATAAATACTGCAAAGTTCTACTAGAAGCATATTTGAAAATAATACTCAAATTTTTCTTTACGTACACAATTAATTTAACAACAAATGTAATTTTAGTGAAGGTTTATTATTCCTTCTGAGAATCTGACCCTTACAGCATATTATTAGGGGTTTTTGACCACCCTGAACCACTGGTTCCGCCGCCCATGTATAGGCAAACACATGTTCATGAAATTCGGTTTTTTTTGGCGTTCTTGTTAAATATAGATATATACCACCATAGACGTTTTTGAGCACAAAAATACGTGCTTCTTGCCGGAAAAATAAAAAAATTAGATAGTTAAATAAAAAAATTACTGAAAAACAAATTGTTATATTTGCGTCGATACAGAGCCTAATAGCATTTCTCACCCTTAGGTTTTTGTTTCAAGTTTGTATCTTCAAAATTGGCTTTGAAAAACAGAATTTCCCTACACCAAATTCTTACTGCTTTGAAACAATGAACAGCCTTAATTCCCGACGCAGTTTCAACAACACGTGTAGAAGGAGGTTGGCGCCAGGCAAGCCGGCGACTTATGGGTGGCTCTTAACATCGACGTCTCGAGAGCCGATGAGGGTGAAGCGAAGTGAGTATGGGGCAGCGCCGGAATGCAAGGGCGGGGGAAACGGGAGATCCCCGAGGAAACCCGCCGACCGGCGGCATCGTCCGGCACGATTCCCACGTGCGGAAACCCGGCTCGCCTAGGTGGGAGGCGAGCAGTCTAACGACTACAACATCGAGGCCCCTTCAATAGATCGATTGCAGATGTTTAAGGCAAGAGCAAATTAGTTGAGCGAACAAAATATTGTACAGTGTAAACAAATACTCTCCAAACAAATTTGTTTGGTACCTGAAACAATATCTCTCAGTTTGCGTGCGTGTGTGCGTCAAAGCCACGCCCCTTTCCTCTGCCTTATTTCCGCTTTAATAACTTGACTTTTGCTCTTTTGGTTCGAATGAAAATTGAAACTCCGGAGATAAACGGAATGAAAATAACGGTTAATTCATGCCCAACGGGAAGAGTTGTGTCNCAAACAAATTTGTTTGGTACCTGAAACAATATCTCTCAGTTTGCGTGCGTGTGTGCGTCAAAGCCACGCCCCTTTTTTCTGCCTTATTTCCGCTTTAATAACTTGACTTTTGCTCTTTTGGTTAGAATGAAAATTGAAACTCCGGAGATAAACGGAATGAAAATAACGGTTAATTCATGCCCAACGGGAAGAGTTGTGTCNGAATGAAAATTGAAACTCCGGAGATAAACGGAATGAAAATAACGGTTAATTCATGCCCAACGGGAAGAGTTGTGTCCCGAGAGAGTGTAGGGTAATTAATTTTTTCGATTATAACTGGTTTTTCCTCTCGCAATAGCCTAAATTCCACAATAATGAATCCGTGGGTAGAATAACATAATTAGTGCCTTGAAATGTCTTTCGCTTGGGAGTTTTTTTTTANTCCACAATAATGAATCCGTGGGTAGAATAACATAATTAGTGCCTTGAAATGTCTTTCGCTTGGGAGTTTTTTTTTACCATTAAACTATTTACCTCCGGTACGATGGGTATTGGAGTTGAATCTTGGACAGGGTGTGGATTTANTTTTTTTTTACCATTAAACTATTTACCTCCGGTACGATGGGTATTGGAGTTGAATCTTGGACAGGGTGTGGATTTATGTTAGTGCAGTTTATAGGTCTAAGTTGAGGTACTTTAAGTATAGCCTAGTCTGAAAGCCACATTCGATTACCCTGCGTAGACAGGTTTTAAAATAAATCTTTTTTTGTAGCTCTGTCAGCTGAAATGAGAGGACGATTATGTGGAACTTAGGAGTTAAAAATAATTATTTAGAAATTTTTGAAAGGACTGATTAACGTTAATCATGACGACTTCTTAAAACGTTCAAATAACTGATGTCCGCAGTGACCAAGTACAAAGTTAACGACCCGTTGCAAAAATTTTTAAGTTTATTAATTAGGAAGACTTGTTAAGCGGGAACTTCTTAAAAGCGTTTCAATATATTTGTTATTGTCCATTAATTGTTATTTCCAACTTTTCTGAAGCCTTGCTGAAGTTATACTTTCGACTATTCCTCCGCCTTATGCAAACAAAGCTCAACTAAGTCCAGAAAATCACACTAAAGAGACACACACCACATTCATGCGCACTCTGCTTAGTGNGCAAACAAAGCTCAACTAAGTCCAGAAAATCACACTAAAGAGACACACACCACATTCATGCGCACTCTGCTTAGTGAAATTTTGCGTGAGAACAATTTTTTACTAGGCATTACCAGAACACCTATTTTCTCTCTGTTTTATATATATATATCGATTGTAAATGAAATAATCAAATTAATAAATAAAGCATAAGTAAAAGTTCGTCCCAAAAAATAAGATAATTTTATTTTAACAGTAGTAAAACAGGCATGTGATACAGGAAATATTTACGAGACAAGCAAACTCGTCACACATTAGGGGATTTTTCAAAGGTTTGATTCAAAATATGTAAAGAAACAGTGAATAAATAGANGCAAACAAAGCTCAACTAAGTCCAGAAAATCACACTAAAGAGACACACACCACATTCATGCGCACTCTGCTTAGTAAAATTTTGCGTGAGAACAATTTTTTACTAGGCATTACCAGAACACCTATTTTCTCTCTGTTTTATATATATATATCGATTGTAAATGAAATAATCAAATTAATAAATAAAGCATAAGTAAAAGTTCGTCCTAAAAAATAAGATAATTTTATTTTAACAGTAGTAAAAAAGGCATGTGATACAGGAAATATTTACGAGATAAGCAAACTCGTCACACATTAGGGGATTTTTCAAAGGTTTGATTCAAAATATGTAAAGAAACAGTGAATAAATAGANAAGCAAACTCGTCACACATTAGGGGATTTTTCAAAGGTTTGATTCAAAATATGTAAAGAAACAGTGAATAAATAGACTATAACAGCGAATGCAGTATGTAATCACTGTTTACCACAATTCTGACAAATATTTGGTTGAGTAAACAATACTTAATTTTTGCAGACATGTATTTAAACTTGAGAAGAATCTGCACTGTACCAGTTCAAGTTTATAGGCTGTTAACGGTCAACTGAGCACTTCTGAAATTTCTGCTTAAGATCTACTTGTATGCACATTGTGTATTCTTCCGCCTTATATAACATTACCATTGCCGTGGACATCATCACTTTGTTCATGAGTCAGTCAATGAAACTGTGAAATTATTAAGAAAAGTAAGTATTGTACGAATTTGTAATTTTTTTTACGTGCATTAAAAAAGCAGAAAGCTAAATAAATAATTTCAGTGTTCACTTTATTATGCCAGTCAGCGTGCCCGTTAAAATGTAATAAATTTTTCTAAGGTTGATTGCAAAAGTGTTTAGTTTACTGTGAACAGCATATACACGTGCAATATATGAAAACTCTGCAAAGAGTCAAGTGTAAAAATATTTAAATTTTTTGTCTACTTTGAGACATTTGCCATTTCGTAGATTACTTCCCAGGCCTTAACTACTGTATAAAGGTAGTTGGCTGTATTAAGTCGCCTAGTTAAGGTATTGTTTCCACCAACCACTTGTAGAGAACTCGACAGACTGATATTTCCGTTTCCTGAAGCCTCATCACAGATTTGCGTGCGCGTAGTTCGAGACGAGCTCATAGAAAAAAAAAGAAGAAGAAGAAGAGGTAGAGCGATCTCGCTGGCTGCGCACAGCCAGTCTCCGTGTCCCAACACTGAACTGCATTTCTGCCAACACGACTAGCAAAAACAACGTGAACTGAATTTGAAGTTAGAACACTGTTCATGTAAACTAGTGTTTTTGGTATGTTTGTATTCTTCCTCTTACCGATTTGTAATGCAGTTTGATGAAATTAAATTTGGTGATAGTATCGTATTCATATGAAATTAAGATTTAAACAAGCACGTTCATCACTGTTGACCACGTGACTTTGACAGTTGTGTTACTTTGGGGTAGGTCAGTATTGGTCACACGCGCGGAAGACGCGTCTTTAGTGTATGGACGAGCGGATGAGGATTGGAGGGTCAGCGACCAGGTATCAGGGCAAGGTTGGTCCGGTCGTAAATAAACATTAATTTTCCGTCTCCTGATTCGTACGTTTTGTTTTTTGTGTGTGCGGCGAAGCCGTTGACCGGAGGGAGAGGGGAGAGGCAGCGGCTTTCTCCTCGCTGGAAGGGACGGGCGCCTGCAGAACCAGGTCGGCTCTTGCGACGATCGCTGCTCACGGCTCTCCTGATTGGTCGCTTCCGTCGCCGGCTTCACACGGGCGTCTCCTTCCCGCGGCGGGCGGCCAAGATGAAACTTCCCTCGGCTAACGGATGGCCAGCCTGCTCCAGCGGGAGTGGACCGCAGGATGTAATAACCACCTGATACAACTGTCATTTCGGACGTGCTAGTTTTGTTCCATTATTGTAATTTGAAATCCAGCTTGGTGTGTCAGAAACAGTGGCTGTACCTAAGGAAGAGGTAGGGGAGGGGGGGGGTATCATCACCTTCCACTCTTCCGAAATGACAGTGTCTTTAACATTGGCCTACTTGCAATTTCAATATTAAAGTTTCCCGTCTATCTGGCCAGCGAATTAGGTTGTAGTATGTTTCTAATACGCGTTTTTTTTTATTAAACAAACTGTTTCACGTGCACACAATCTCTTTGCACACGAAAAAGAAATTACACTTCACATGAGGGCTTACTGTAAACGCTATTTTGAAGCTCTTGAAAATGGTTGTAAACAACTTTTTCAGACTAAAATATTCTAGGGTGATTTTTTGTGAAACTAGTATGGCACCCTGCACTGAACTTTTTTAAAAAGTTCCCATTAATAAAATGACAGGGTGACCTTTGAAAATCCAATAGGTACATGCAGCATGACGAGAACACCGCACGCCAGTTCAGTGTGTTGCGCTTAGTGGCGATTGCGCACTTGATGCGCGTGGCAGTATCGTCCTTATCNCAGTGTGTTGCGCTTAGTGGCGATTGCGCACTTGATGCGCGTGGCAGTATCGTCCTTATCGCTCTCGAGCTTCTCGGCCTCAACGGTGGACAATAGCTCCGTTTAATCAGGCCCCCAAACTGAACCCATAACTGTAGTCCCATAGTTGTAATAAAAAAAATTGTCCAATATTTTTGAGCGGTGTCTGCTTACGAACAGTAACTAAGAATTTTTTTTAACGTCGTATTGGTACTTTTCGTTTTTTTATTTCCATCTCTGATGAGTATTTTTGAAAGTGAAAAATGGTTAATGTAGTCCATTCACATTACTTCCAACTTTTCTGAGGCTCTGCTGAAGTTCTACTTCAAAGATATTCCTCTGCCTCATGCAAACAAAGCTTAACCGAGTCTAGAAAATTACACCAGAGGGACGACGCACCACATTCGTGCGCACTCAGTGTAATGTTTTGCACAGGAACTATTTCTTACTAGGCTTTACCAACCCACCTATTTTCTGTTTTATCCGTTATTATAAATGAATTATTATAATTTATGAATAAAACATAAGTAAAAGTTCAATTCTACCAAAAAATGTGGTAGTTTTATTTCAACACGGGTATAAGACGCCTGTGATGTGTGTTATATCTAGGAAACAACCAAACACGTCATACATGGGGTGTTTTTTTTAAGGTTCGATTCAAAAAAGCGTGAAGAAACCGCGAACAGACCATACGAGTGTTTCACAGTGATTTTTAGGTATGAATATTCCGGCACGGGCTATTTAACATAGAATTGGGACAGACAGCTTACCNGTGTTTCACAGTGATTTTTAGGTATGAATATTCCGGCACGGGCTATTTAACATAGAATTGGGACAGACAGCTTACCTTTGTCGTTATTATCACACCATAAAGTTATGATGTCACAACTGAAAATCCTACGAGGCGAGTCGACGAGGGCGAGACTGCACTCAGTTGAGTGCCTTCCGCGTAAGTGCGACCAGATAACTAATGTAAGTGTCTGGTCTCTCATGGCACTCCCGCCTCCAGGCCTCGGCTACACAAAACATCTGTAGCCACCCTGAGGAAAATTAATGTTTCTCTAGACCAAATATATTTGCTTGCGTGGCGTTTGTTTCAGCTACGCGATATTTTGTTGATACAACCAAGACTCCGTTCCACCAAACGAATGAAATTTGTTCACAAAGCCAAATAATATTTTTCGAACAATTTTGTTTGTGCCAAACAAATATTTGGTTGTTCCAGTATGTTAAACACATGTCAGTGTAAGCAAATGTATCGTTGCAATTTGTCAACAAAATTATATGTTTAGTTACGTGCGATATATTTTGAACAGAGAATTTGTTTGCAGCGACCAAATATTTTGTCGGTGACACCAACCCACTTCGTTGGTTTTCGCCTTCTTTGTTACAACTGCTCGTTCAAAGCAATCGTCGATTTTTAAGCTAAAAGTAAGTGCACGAGGTTGTCTTGAGAACGTCTAATGAAATAACCAAGAAAATGTTTGGAAGATTGGGATTAGACAACGCCCTAACACAGTATATCAACTCCCTTTCTTTCTTTAGCATTTAAACGAAGACATATCGATATTCATGCTCAATATAAGGCCCCTTAAAAAAAATATTATTGTACACGTTCACTAGTTAGAAGTTAATCATTGTCTACTCCCAAGCATAACAAACTGTAGAACATTATCATCGCACTTTCATGTAATAAGGGCAAGTGTGTTATGTGTATGAATATCTAATTTAAAATAGGGAAACGTTTTTCGCTGAAAATTCGGTTTATAAGGCGCTTCATATTAAGCAGAATTTATTTTCAATATAGTTGAACTGGCCGACGACGTAATCCACTTTTTTTTTCCCGGTCCTGTGCACGTTCCTTTGTCAGTTTGCGGCTTCTTATATTTTATATCTTTAAGCATCTCAACCTTTCTTGATTAACTCCCCCCCCCCCGATCGATTAACATCAACCTATACGTCTATAACGTTTCTGGTCTTTATAGTTACGCTCATTAGTTTTCTTTCTTCTCCTATATTCGTCTATAAGTTGCTGCTTGAGTTCACCGGGAGTTAGCAACCCGAGGCTGTGATAATTATCAGTATAAATCACAGATATATCTAGAATCTGATCTCTAACGTAATCACTGGGATTTCAGTGACCGCCCCAGTGGAGCAGTTTTCACTGTTAGCGGCCTCAGATTTCACTGAATTGGTGTAATTTCAACTGTCATCTTTAGAGCAAGGAATAGACACTGTGAAAGGCGGTATAATAGACGAGATGTCGAGGCCGCAGACAGCAAGTTGGAGAGAGTGAGGAAGAGAGAAAGAGAGAGTCCTGCGGCTCTGGCTATCACGACGAGTGCGTGATCTAGACAAAGCTAGGTGGGTGCGACGAGTCCTTTGAACAAAACACAGGCGGAGATATGCTGCACAATAGGCTGCTGAAGTTATGCTTCTTGGATATTCCTCCGCATCGTGTAAACAAAGCTTAAAACGAGTATAGACAATTACACGAAACACCGCATTCGCGCGCACCCACTTTAATTATGTATTGCATAAGAACTATTTTTTTGTAGGTATTACCAACAAACCTATTTTATCCCTATTTTTATTCATGTTAATTATAAATGAAATATTATAACTTAAAGATATAGTATAAGTAAAAGTAAAATTTATTAAAAAATAAGGTACTTTTATGTTAACACAAATATAAAACGTTTGCGATACATGAAATATATATTTAAAAAAAAACCAAGCACGTCATGCATGGGGTGATTTTGCAAAGGTTTGATCCAAAAAATGCTAAAAAAAAAAAAAAAAAAAAAAAAAAAAGTAACAGCGAATAGAATATACTATATCGGTACTTTCAAACGCATGTCCAATTTTTTTTTTTTGCACAATTCTGTTGCACCTTCCTTTACGTAACTTCATTTCGACAGGTCACCCGTGATTCCATGACGTAAAAATAATAATTCCGAACTCGACCGTGGACATTACCTTTAGGATTTTAGTTGCAGCTACAAAAACTTTCGAACGCTGGTTTTCTGCCATCGCGTGTCACCGTGCAAAAACACGTTTGATAAACCCGATGCAGCTTACTGTGAGTTACATACACACAAGGATAACCGATGCTGCATGTTTCGCTAAATCTTATTACTTGGGTAGTGATCGCCATCTATTACATTGGAACAATGGCTCCTTTCTTACACGTGGCCAGACTGGGAAGCTAAATGCTAATAATGGTTCAAAAAAATGTCATTTACTAACTTTTTAACGTTGAGCTTCTAAACTACGTGCATACGATTTTCTCAGTTTTGAATATAAACAAATGGTATATTTGCGATTTTCGTAAAATAAATAAAATTGTTTAAAATTTTCCGATTTGCATTTTGTCAGAACTTACGTAACGGATAGACTTTGTTCTTCATACCAGAATGGAAATTTAACGAAATATGTTAGCATATTGTGTAGCAAAATGTTTGCTTACATTATAATTTAATTTAAATGTGACAACTGAACCAAAAAATCCTTTTTAATGATTGCTATATTTATTCCCCTCTTAAATCCATACCTTTTTACTCAAATAATACTTATATTTTATCAATAATTTCTTGCCTTTTTGTATGCAGGAAATAACACACAGTGAAAATTAGATATAGGCTGTTCACGGTAAAGTGAGCACTTTTGAAGTCAACCTTTGAAATATGCAACCACCCCTACCTGCGTATATTTTAACGGGCACACTGACTGGAATGCGCCCAGTAAAATTGGCAACGACTGAGTGAAAGTAGTTCCACGTATTACCGTTGAATTAACAGTATTAGTTAAACATTTGTAAATACTAAAATTATTTCTTTTACTTTCTGTTTTTTTTTATTTGTAAAATATTTACTTTTATAATAATTTCACAGTTTCACTTTACCAAGGCATGAATAAATTGATCAGGCCCATGGCAATGTTAATTGTACATGTACATGTTGTGGAAGAATACGCAATGCGCGTACAAGAATATCTTAACCAGGGCTTTCAAAAGTGCCCACTTTACTGTGAGCAGAAAATTGAAAACTAGTAAGCTGTCAATTTTCCGTAACCAAACATTTTTAATAATACCCATGGAACTGAGATGATGACACGAAGATGAAGCAGCAGGTAAAGCCGAGCCGTAACGCGGGCGGGACATCTCACGTGCAAGCTGCACCTCGCGGAAGGGCCGCTACTCGAGTACATTTCGTTTACGCTAAAAGCGAATCGCCTAGTTCCGGTTGTCCTACTGCGTCTATCCTAAATGGGTTTCGCCTAAATGGGTTTCACCTAATTGCGTTCTTCCTAACTTCGTTTGGCATAATTTCGAATAGCCCAACTGCGTTTCGCCTTATTTCGTTTGGCCCCAACTTCATCTACCGTAATTTCGTTTAGCCTTACTTCAGGGCAAACGGAACTTAGTGTAAACGCAACGCCACCCGCTACTCGCGTGGACTCCCGCGGAGCCGTGCGCGCGCGCGCCGTCGTGACGTCACAGGGACCCGGTGGCCGCGGGTTCTCCCTCAAGGACGGTGCCCGTCGACCTCGGGCTGCCCCGCGCCGGCCAGCCTTGTGCGCGCCGACGGCGGCAGTCGGCGCCTCAGCATCCGCGTCGCTGGACCNCCGGGGAGGTGACGATGGGTCCGTGCTGTCGGCTGACGACGACGACTCCACTCCGTCGGCCCTGAGTCGCCCGCGACACGTCGGTAGCTCCTCCGACCGCAACCTTCTAACGCGCGACGAGACGAGGACCGCGTTACCGCAGAACAGACGAGCACACAGAAGCGAAACAGCCGTTGCGGGTTCCTTCTATACGGGCACGCCCATCCTCAGATCGGCTCCACGAGGCTCCGGAAATGAGCCCTGTGATTCCGCGAGAAGTTCTCTGCTGGCCGGGGACGCCAGCTCGCGAGTAGGATTAGCAGGCAGCTGATTGGCGAACGGCTGACAAGGTGCCGCCATTTTGCTTGCGTGTGCGCCTGTGTGGCATTACCCGCCGTGACAACTGGGTTATCTCCGGGTGCTTTCGATGACCCTGTGCCGTCTTCGTGGTCCATTCCACTGCTCTTCCCGGAGCTTGATGTTCAATCAGCTGCTGACCTTCGAGTGCGTTGACGTGCGAGGTGCAAGATCACTTTTCTAACGCTCACGCGAAGAATAAACTCTTGCAAGGCTTAGACTGTGAACTATCTGGCGATGAAATCATATGTTCTCTTGTGACGTGTGTAAAAAAAAACAGGCTTCAGTTTACCTTGATCTGACGCACGTGTCTCAACACCTGATTGGAAAACGTGAACGATGGTGGTGTTACCGGTAAGTGAATATCGGAATTGAAACAACAATTTGTGGATGCTTTCAGCGGGGCAATAAATTTCATGATATCAAAATAACTTATTTTTTATGTTTTTATTTATTTGGTTTCTTGACATAGAGTAAAACGCGATATGAAGTTATCGTGAATCTTGATTTACATTCCTCTTGTGCTGTAAATATCTGTGAGGAACAAACGATGCTGTAAAGAAACTTCGCCAAACTTAATACCGAATTGGAGTCCAAAACCTCTTATTCGTTTCAGGTGGAAATACGTTCCGTTCCCTTCAGCTTTCTTCAGCTTTACATTTCCTTCAGTATGTTTTTTTTAGAAACATTACGTATTATAAGCAAGACCATAACTGTATACACTTTATATAGTGAAGCTCTGTGCATTTTTGCATAAGAATAATATACGTAATATATATAAGTCAAATGCAATTTTAATTGCTGATAAATTACGGTACTGAATGTTTGCATAAATATTGTGCTCCAGTATTTTCAGTTGTTGAGATTGCAACGTGTAGAGGTTTTCTTTTTTAGCTCCTGTGCAAATGTTAACTGAGTTCCGGGTTTGACAGTTTTCGGTAGACATCGAAATTGCCACCGTTCACAGAACCCAAGTGAAGTCTACATATAGTAATATCGCATGAATCGGTTTGTTGGTATACGTATTATGCAGGCTATCCCGCATGTAACTTTTAAGACGAGATTTTCTTCCAATGTAGAATTTATGTGTTGAGATTTTACTTGTAACACAGCAAAACTTAGCAATTTGTGTGGACTAGTATATTAACATGTGTGTCTTATTAAAAAAAAACCTGGAAATTAAAGAAATATACATAAATATATTAAGTGTGGCATTAAGGGAAGACTAAACCTACCTCTTTATTTCACTAGTAAATATTTCACTAAGTTCGTTTCTGGCCTCGCATATTGGAGTAGAGACATAAAAACTTTGCTGTTTACATTTGACTGTGATTATTTATGTAACGTAATTCTGAGGGAAAGCAGCAGTGCAGGTTCACTAATTAATTAGTAAATAAAACACACACCAAAATTAAATGAGATATATTTATTTCTTGCTTAAATATGCTGACTTTACACAGCTTTGGGAAGAATGCAGTCATTAATTACTGCCGGACAGTAGATGCCACGTCTGCCGGAGTTTTTTACGCTACGGTCCAACCTTATTGTCGGCGACATGCGGATGCGTACTGACCTGTGCCGCCCACCGGTCCAGTCAGGCTGCCTTAGCTCAGCCTCCTGCCGCTGCTGGCACTTGGCGCCACCGTACACTCCTACAGCTTCTACTGTTCGTTGCGTTGTTCTAGTAATGTATTATCACTCCAAGGGAACCCCCACCCCCCTCCCCACACACACACACAGACACACATACACACAGACTCAACACAGTCACACACACCACACACACACACACACACACTCTCACACACTCACACGTATGGTACACCTCAAATGTTTCAATCCATTGATCTCTGAAAGGCTTAGCCTATTCGGAGGTTTTTAGCGTGTCTGAGGCGGGGAAGCGCGGGAGCGATAAGGGCGACACTGACAGGCGCGCCTAGTGCTCCATCGCTCCTACGCGCAGGGCGCTGAACTGGCGTGCAGTGTTCTCGTCGTGCTTTAAGCGGCGGGACTTTAAGCGGTGAGCCTATCATTCTATCGGCGGGAAGTCTATAGCAAGGTTCGATCCAGTTCCCTATAATAGTTTCGAATGTTTCCAACCAGTGCATTATGAGATACAGTCATGTGAAAAAGGCGTTTTTAGCTACGTAGGAGGGCTCGGGAAAAGCATGTATAATGTACATGATGTTTTGAGAGTATTATACGTACCTCGCCTGAAGTTTGTTTCCTTTTAGTACATTGGTATCATGGCGACACGTTTAATGGTTTCGTAAAAAAACGCCGATTTCAACGCTCTGCAACGCATTTCAAGCGGCACAAGCGCTCCGAACCACGGAAGCTATCGCGAGCAGTTTACGACACTTTCCCGAGTAATGACTGTGACGTAGCGAAAAAGACGTTACATTAAAATTTTTTTTATTTCGCTGTTAAATATTCCGTTAATGGTACTGATACTTTCCCTTGACAATGGAGGAAGTATTAATGTTTGGACACTTAAACATTTTAACAGTGTGTGTGTCTATATATATATATATATATATATATATATATATATATATATATATATATATATATATATATATATATATATATATATATAT
>NQII01004005.1:137496-177665 GCA_002778355.1 Clitarchus hookeri
AGTCGGAGTCCAGCGCTGCTCCATACTCACCTCGCTTCATTCCTATCAGCTATCAAGGCCGTGATGTTAAGAGCCGCCCAAATCTTTCACTCACTTCACTCATTCATTCTTCTCTTTGCAGCGCCGGTTCCTCTTGCAGCCACATCAATGAAGGACATTGGTGTATGCTATATATTCATGTTTAAAATGAATGAAAATTTGCACATTGTGTACATTTATTAGTACGTTTAGAGTTGTATAACGAGTATTTTTATAAAATTTAAGACTCATTTTCTTGAGTTATTCTACAGAGCATATCCGATATTTTGACCACTACACTGTTTGTGTTTTGATTACAAAATAAATTTTGTGCAATTTTGCAAATTGTTCTGGCTTGCGGTTATAATTATAACAATCGTTATTGTTATACAAACCGTTCATAAAAATAGGTCAACCTATTAAGTGATCTTTTNTTGGTTAGAGTGTGGTATGAAACAGTGCTCTGTAATGGATGTTACAGCAGTGTGCGTGGTACTTGCCAAGTCTCAAGGATTGTCTTATGACTGTACCTGGCACTGAGCTGTTGACCTCCCTACAAACTGTACACTTAAGTCGTCATGTCATTTGAATCTAACATCTGAGCTGAAACAGTTTTACCCGTGCACCAATAGCGTCAAATTTGGCTACGGTCCATTCCAAGGTGGCAGCAGAAATAGACATTGGAAGTGAAAAAAAGTCGACAGCGTTATTTTGTAATTTGGAAGGTTAAATTCACGTAATTTTAATTACTGGTAGCGTCGTTTCATGCTTAATAAAATTGAAATACACAGTGCGCATGCAAGAGCATGTGCAATGTGAAAATTTTTTCTAGTAAACTTCCTAAACTGTAATGGAAGTTTTTAACCTATGCATTGTTTGGAAATACTACCATATATAAGACTGCAATACATAATTGTTAACTTACCCTGGCATATTTGACTGTTTCCTGAGCAAATGTAGGAACGCTACCATGGATGTATGGGCAATAACTTTACCATCCGCTCTTCCTTACTATGCGTATACATCGGTGTGGTATATTTGCGAGCAATTTATTTAAGTGTGGGTTTCCAGACTGGAAATGTTTTTTTTTTTCGTGGTTTTACTTTGGGACAAAAAATCTCTAGTTACCAGAGGGTCGCTCCCCGAATTTTCGCTCCTGAGACTCCGATGTTAAGAGCAGCCAAAGCACTCCACTCCACACCACTCCACTCCACTCCACTCCACATTAGTAACCAGTGTTATGCTAATGGCAGACGCGGCTGCTCAGGCTGAAGTGTCACCATTTGTATAAAGCATGATAAAGGAAAACCTTTACAAAGCAGGCGGTAGTAACGTTAAGCGTAAAAAAACACATGAATGACACATTCTGACATGTTTTACGGCCCATAAGCCGGCGCACCCTCCATCCTCCTGCACTGAAACTGCACTCTGGTGAGTAAGACGCTGCACGGCATGGCACTTTCTCCAGTTCTCTGTCCGGGCCATTCACTTTTCTTGTTGCTTTTACACTGTCTTCCACCGGGTTTCTCTGTAAAACCTGCCCTCCTTACTAACCAGAAGTATTCCGACTTTACCATTTAAAGCCTTTACCCGAATGCTTCTCGGATCGTCAGAATTTCGCTCTTTTCGCCACGTATCATACTACTCCAATCTCTTTCCAATCTCAGTGGCGAGCTCGTTCCAGATCTTACAAAGAGCTTCATCCTAACATTTCCCAATCGTAAATGAATGCCCTTTCTGTCCGTTTTCCTTAAAGATATTGTCTGACGTCTTCAGTCTTCAGAGAGTCCATTATAGAATGCTGCGGTGTATCATCGACACCGCAAACATCGAACAACGGCGACCGCACCGACTGTAGACGACTGTGAAGTTACGGCATGAAGTTCCCGTGGCCTGTGTAGATCCTTGTACTGTAGTGGTTCAGATTGATTCACTTCCACTTCAATCTTGCGATGATGTCTGGCATCGGCTCGTACATCATCTTTCCCTTTTTCAGGGGAAGACCACGCCTCTTGCTATTTCTGGAGAACCTCTTCCCATACTTCTTGTTTCTCTTCCTACGACAATCTTCCAGTCCGTGCCCTTTGCTCTGCGATACCAAAATATCTCCCCAACAAATCTGCAAACAACACATCAGCCAAGAGAGAGAGATAGAGAGAGAGAGAGCGAGAAAGAGAGAGAGGAAGAGAAAGAGAGAGAGAGAAAGAAAGAAAGATAGAGAGAGAAAGAGAAAGAGAGAAAGATAGAGAGAGAAAGAGAAAGATAAAGATAAAGAGAGAGAAATAGAGATAAAGAAAGAGAGATAAAGAAAGAGAGAGAAAGAGAGAGAGCAAGAGAAAGAGAAAGAGCAAGATAAAGAGAGAGAGCAAGAGAAAGAGAGACAGAAAGAGAGAGAGAAAGAGCTTCTAGTTTGATACTGCTCTATAAACTCTGGTTATGGTCAGCAGCACTGCCCTCCAGGCACTTATGAGCTTCCTCTTATGCCACCCTAACTCAGCTTTATTACACCAACTGGCAACCCCAAATGAGATGATGGCCTCAGACCCTGCTCTGTATATAGTTGGCAGTGTCTTATAATTAAGGCCCAATGCTCGTATTACCAATTCTCTTCAGTTTTTGAACGATCACCACTGCGTTTCAGTGAACCTGAGGAAGCAAGATGACCCCCCAGGTACTTAAACTCATATACATACTCCACTGGATTCCCGCCAAAGAATATGGTCGGCAGTCTCTGCAACTTGCCCTTGAGCAGCATGATCTTGGTCTTCTCTGTTGAAAACTTCAACTTCACTTTTCCAGACCAAGTCCTGATATTCTCCGTTATCACTGCTCCTTTTTCTTCAAGATGCCGTCTTGCTTCTTCAGTAACCAGAATGAGGTCATCGTCTGTATTNCCGTTATCACTGCTCCTTTTTCTTCAAGATGCCGTCTTGCTTCTTCAGTAACCAGAATGAGGTCATCGTCTGTATGCCCGAAGGCCGTGCATCATGGCGGGAGACCCAGTTCCGAAATCCCATCAAAGAGTTCATCCCATTGAATGGGCCCGAGGACGGACCCCTGGGTGCAGTTGGTTGCCTGCCTTACAAACTTTATCTGTTTCCTCGACAACCGTTTGCCCGAAAGAGTTACACAAAAGCAACGTTTTTTGTACATAATGTACACATGATTATGACGTCATTGAAAGTGATAATCATCCGATGGTTACACACATTTGTTGGATAATAACATGGCACCCCCTATTTTATCAATGAATAGGGGATGAAATTACCCAACAACCGTTCACAGATTTTTCTCATATCTGGATTCAAGACAAAGGTATTAACGGAACTGTTGTTTCTACTCAAGTAGGTTTTGGGGCCTCGGTGGCTGAGCGGTTATACTGATTGCCTCCCACCAAGGCGGTTCGGGAGTGACACGGTTGGGTTCAATCTCCAGCCGGTCACTCTCGGATTTTCGCAAGTGGGAATCATGCCGGACGATGCCGCTGGTCGGCGGGTTTTCTCGGGAATCTTCCGTTTCCCCCCACCGTTTCATTCTGGCGCTGCTCCATTCTCACCTTATTTCACCCTCATCGACTCTCAACACCTCGTTGTTAAGTCCCGCTTAATCTCTCAACTCAATTCAAGTAGGTTTTATTATTTTTAATTAAATACATTTGAAATATCGGTTTTCAAGGGAACCTAGCTCCGTCAGTAATTGCTGTAGGACATAAGTCGTGTTATGTTTTCCATCTCATGTTGCATTGGGAAACATCACGTCACAGTGTTTGTACCGGTAGTCCAGGATCCTATATATGATATCAAGTTCTAAAACTTTTTTCTGTCCGGAAAAACGTAAAATCGCGGAAGCGGGTCGACGAGGAAGCCATGAGAGCAGTTGGCAGTCCGTATTCTCACCGCTGCCTTCCGTCGCCTTGATTGCGCGATATTTCATAGACGGAAATTTCCCGCGCCACCGCCTTTGTCGCAATCCGCGGGGACTCCCAGCACTCGAAGAGGACTTTTATGTAACCGACCGCTGAGAGGCGGGGACAGGTAAAGATTTCCGACCGTAAAAGAAATAAGGAAACATTCCTACTGAAACTTACGTGAAAGTCATGTTTCGTTATTGCACGCCTCGTTGCTCGTGCCATGTGGCTAGAAATGCATTTCGTTATGCAACCTGGAAATCCACGGTTGTCTTCGCGCATGTATAGCTAGAATGTCTTCTTCATGGTGGCTACACATGCTGCCAACTACTTTGCAATATTAAAAAAAAAATCCCTTCTGAATGCATTAGTTTTAAAGATAACTTTCAAGCAATACAGAAAATATTCNGTATAGCTAGAATGTCTTCTTCATGGTGGCTACACATGCTGCCAACTACATTTGCAATATTAAAAAAAAAATCCCTTCTGAATGCATTAGTTTTAAAGATAACTTTCAAGCAATACAGAAAATATTCAACGCAACTATTTCATAAATTACCACCACGTTATAAAAAATATTTTTTTTATAAAATGTAAATTTTAAACTTAAGAAAATGAATATATATATAACCTAAAAAATCGGCAACATTTCTTAACATGCCAGTATTCTTTAAGAAATGCAACGTATAGAGTACTTTTTGTTTGAAACTGTTACCTTTAAATTTGAGGCATTGAGATGGAATTTCTTAAAAGTTGATTCCCTATTTAAAGTCGTGGCTGCAGACTTAGTAGTCCTTAGGAGCAGACGCACTATGTGTAACAGTTTTCTTTATTTTATCTTATTTTCGCTGTTTAAACGTGCGTGGTGCATAAGTTGACGACTTTCAACAGTCTAAAATTATTTTATACTTTTCCAGCATATTACATAATTTTTCGTTGTGATATGAAATAATTGCTTGAAAAAGTATAACATTGGAGGCAAATTACTTTTAAAAAATGAATGACGGAAACCACACGAATCTTAACTTTATACATATATTTTGTAAAAAAATTTTAATTTAAATAAATTAATATGTTAGATTACAGTTCGAAATAATTGCTGATATTATTAGAATACCATGAAGAATATTTCTTTGGAAATTCGTTACGTGGCTCTTCCGTATTTCAATTTTAATTTTTGAGATAAAATCTAAAATCAAAATAGGCAGAAATTAAACGCTCACTACAGGTGATCTAAGTGTTGGATTTCAAAGAAACTGCAACTTATCACTACTCTGAATTTAATAAACATCCTAGCCGAAGCCAAAGTTTGTGCTGAAAAAACTTTTGAAATTTGTTTTAATTAAAAATGCCGTGTTTGCGCTGAAAACAAAACATGGCAAATTTAATTTTTCAAATTATTTGGTATTTTTAATAAGTCATTATTAATATCTTGTCACTAAACCATAAATTTATCTCAAAAACTATAAAAAAATTTACTCATTAACGGTTTTAACGTTAAATCTTCAACCAAAATCTTATAGGCTTTGGAAGCCCATGTAGAAAATCCAAGCAAGGACAGTGCTGGGTAAAGGGTTTTGCCAAGTTTCTGAGCAATTACTGTACCATAGCGATGCATTTACCTTGAAATAATTATCACGTCTTCAGCTAGCGTATTTAATTGCGGCGCATATGTTATACAAAGGAAACGCGTAGGACTAAAATACTTCAGTCTTAACCATTTACTACTGCTAAAGAATCGGAAAAGTTTTTCCTGTTGGTAATAGTTAGCTATGCTGTGCTAGCTGACACCTGCACAGTGCCATGGCATCGCGAGGCCTGCCGATTATTGGGAAACCCAAAGATCGGATGTAAAGTTGCTAAAGAGTCCGCATACTGGAGCCACTTTGCGTCCCTGAAAGTTAAGGAAAACTCGGGTAGGCGTTATCATCACCTCTGTGTGCACTCTGAAAAGAATTTATGGTAAACTTCCTAAACTTAACATGGAAGTTTTTAATACGCATAGCGCATGGAAATCATACCACACACGTGTGTTTGTTTAGCTTCGCTACTGTACAAAGTTGCGAAGTTTCCTACTCGTTCGACTGTTTCCTGAGCAAACGCTGGCGTGAAGGCATGGGAAATAATTTTACCATCCGCGCTTTGTCACTCTACGTACACACTCATAGAGTAAATGTGCGAATAATTTCCTAGAGTGTGCACACCAGACTTTCCATTGTGCAGCGTGCGACTGCAGGACTTTTGAACGGCGACTTGGAAATTTCATGGAAAATTTGTTGTAAATTTCAGCATGGTCTTCTATCAAATTTTGGCATTTATCCGCTCGCTTTCATAGCAATTCCCACCCATTGTCTGCATTGAAGGAAATTTTTAAAAATAAAAATTCAAGGGGTGCGAAGAATGTGCTTGACACTTGTGCTTTTCTTCTCCGAGATGCAGTACGGTGGGTAGCAGAACACCGTGAACTACGCTGAGTTACTTTCTCTCACAGAAACAATGTTTTCATGTGTACGTTCCGGAGTTCCTTTACCCAGAGGTCTCCTTGACAGCTCAGAACATGTTTCTTCGGAATTACAAAGATCCTTTCTTACTTCCGTGGTTCAAGAAATATGTTGTCACGGTTGGTTTCAGCACGACATCGAAATAATTTTTGTTCATCAACAAAATTACCATAGTTCTTGTAGCATACCTTGACATCACGTGGGCCCTCTTTTAGTCACATCTAAACATTACGAGTTGTAATTGCTGTGCAGACGAGTTCCATTCCTTCCATTCCCATTCCTAAAAAAAGAAATTTGCGCTGAGGGAAAAACCTATTGAAGAAAGTTTACATGTCAGTTCTGTAATAGGTTTTCAGGTAGATGCCATCAAACTTCTGTAATAACGTCACAATCTCCTGTAGTTTACTCGAACTTTTGAAAAAAATGACTAACTTGAAACTTGCTACTTTTCAAGTGACCAAAAATACTTTCTAATTTTTGTAAGCTTCAAAGAACAAGTTTAATTAAATAATATATTGTTATTGTCGGTGCTGATGTTTACGAGAAATAAGATAAGCATGATTGAACAATTTCAATAATATATAGAATAGGCTAATTATAAAATGTTTAGACTTGACGTTTCAAAGATACCAGAAAATGCTACTGAATAAAGTTGTGGGATTTATTCTGAATAATTTTGCAACATGATTTTACATACACCTCCTTAGAGTAAAGACACGTTTTACTAGAGAATTAATGAATAGCACAGCTTCAGGGACTGAAGATTTATCTGCATAACAGCTAAATTCCTTGGATTATGAAAGAGCAGATTTTACCTTTGCAACGTGAGGTGTAATAATTTTATATGTTTCGTCAGCAGTAGTTACCTGAAAAGAAAAAAAGAGCCAACATTTAGCATCAAATTAGAATTCTCCATTTGTAATACAATAATCTTCACGTATTGTTTCTTAAACATCGCAAAATCTCTGTCGCATGGAAGAAAAGAACGACCTCTTTGTTTGAGGGCAGTCCCTCGAGTGCTGGTAGATATAGATACATTTATATCCTAATTTATATCTTAGAATGTTTTTATTTGCTTGTGCAACCATAAGAAGAAAAAGATAAACGTGCTCTTCAGACAAAAAAAAAAAAAAAGGAACACAATTCGTTGCAACATTTTATCACTTCACTTCGTGATACACTTAGATGACAGACAGCCGAATATTTTAATGTGAGGAGAACAGCTACCCACTGTTGGAGAGTAAATTTGAATTACAGCAACTGAACTTGTAAAGCCTATTTCTATTGGTCGGCCAACTTGCCTTTTCGGCCAATAACAGTGCTTCATATACAATACTGTTATCTTCTAAGGTGGTAAATACTGAATACGTGTGTGAGCATCGTCTCCTAATAAAACTGATATAAAACAATAAAAACTGAGTCCGAGTTAAATTCAAAACCTTCACACCCACAACAGCCTCATGTGAAACACCTCTTGTACGGGGATGTTCAAAAGTATTATCTTCTGCATTAAATCAAAGGATAGTTGCGATACTTGGCGCAGTGCCTTGAAAATTTTTGTAGTTATTCATTTATTGACAACATTTTTCGTCGTAAGTCACACGTTGTGCTGATTAAACAATTTGTGGGTTCTTAAACATTAGTTATCAACTCTTAAAAAGTAGATTTTTTTTTTCGGAGGAACGCTCGTCTTTGTATTACAACTAGAGTGCCGTGGTATATAAATTGTGTTTATATTTGCAAAAAAAAATTTCTGACAGGGCCACGAAAATATTAATTTTATATTACCATCTACATTAAAAGTAGTTAGGATTGGCCGTTTCGAACACAGCGTCGTGACAGGGAGCCGGGAGACCCGGCGCAGAAACCTCATGCTCTTGCATTCCGCCGCCATTTTTTCCCGTTTCTCCCTCGAAATGTCCCGTTTTTCCCCCAAAAAAGTCAAAATTTCTCAAATTTCCCTAAGAATTTCTACAATTTCCCAAAATTAAAAAAAAAAATTTTTTAATTTTGTTTAATGAACCCACAATGTGGAGGAATGACTAATTTTTGGGCAATGAGGATTGAGGGTTTATGAGGAGTTTTCTCATAGTCTACCCCTACCATACTTCACCCCCTTGCATTCCAAGCTGGGAGGGTTATCTCAGAGTCTCCCCAAATATGATATATGGCCATTTAAGCCCTATGCAAACTTATAAGCATAGTTGGCCGTAATTCCCGAACCGTTTAAGATGTAGTCGTNATATGGCCATTTAAGCCCTATGCAAACTTATAAGCATAGTTGGCCGTAATTCCCGAACCGTTTAAGATGTAGTCGTCAAAATTGGGGGTCTTTATAACACCAGGACAGTTTTTAAGTCTTGTACCGCCCTGGGCACAGAATAAGTTAACCCCCCTCCCCCTGGCCGATCAAACCAACATTAAAAAAACACTATGCCTTTTTTAGTTTGGATCCCTTAGATTTCTTTCGAGGTTTCTTCCATCACCTACTACCTATGTACCTACCGTGTCCCAGACTGGCGACCAGCAATTGAAAAAAAAATAAAAAAATCAATCATCCAAATGCAGTGTTATAATTTAGCAAAACCGTTTTCAAGTGTAACCTATTCACGGTTACTTCTGACTTTTCTGAAGCCCTGCTAAAGTTCTACTTCCAGGGTATTCCTCCGCCCCATGCAAACAAAGTTCACCCGAGACTAGAAAATTACACCAGAGGGACGACGCACCGCATTCGTGCGCGCTCAGTGTAGTAATATTTTGCATAAGAACTTTATCCTACTGGGCATTACCAACACACCTATCTTATCACTGTTTTAGTTCATGTTGATTAGAACTAAAATATTTTGGTTTATACATAAAAAATTTAATAAAATGTCTTTTTGACCAGAAATAAGATACTTAATGTTAACAGAAGTATAAAAGGTTTGTGATACATATCAGAATTAGGAAACAACCAAATGCTTCATAAATGGTGTGATTTTTCAAAGGTTTGATTCAAAAAGTGCGTGGAAACCGCGAATACACGATAAATATTTTTTTTAACAGTATCATGGATGATCCTTCCACCTCATAGCTATTTTATGTAGTTCTTAGCTACCATTATATCCAGTTTAGTTTGTCACTTTTTTTTATAATTATTTTTCATTTATTTTACCTTAACGTTTTATTTCTGAGTTTTCCTGTGGGCAAAGTGCTCATTTGTATCAGTGAAATATAGTTTCAGTGTGATATCGCTTTGTGTGCAAAGAAGCTTGAGACTAATGAGCTCTCCTTCTTCAAGCGACGATCTTTTTTGGTTCTTAATCCTTTTAAGAGCTCTAAACCATTTTTCTGCTGAGCAATTACTTACAGGCAGTGTTGAGATAAATCCTCATTGCTGAGCCAAGTCTCATGCACCCCACTAAACAAGTAAAGGCTGTTAACGATGAAGTGAGTACTTTTGAAATCAACCTTAGAAAAAAGTCACTGCTCTTACCTGCATATATTTTAACAGGCGAACTGAGTGACGTGCGCTCAGTAAAGTTGGTGACGGTGGAAGGAAAGTAGTTCCATGTCTTTACGTCAAATAAAAAGAGTTAGGTAACCATTTGCGATTGGTAAACAATTTTTTTTTCTAATAATTTAACAGTTTCACGTGACCGACACTGAATGAAGCGGTGAGGCTCATGGCAATGTTAATTTTTACATAAGGCGGAAAAATACACAACGTGCATACAAGTAGATCTTAAGCAGGGCTTTCAAAAGTGCTCAGTTTTCACCGTGAACAGCCAATAATCGAAATACTAAAGCAATAAACCTAGTTTCAAAAAATAGTCTTTAAATAGTTTCCCTTTAAGTTAAACCATTCCAAAGTATGTAAATTTATCGAAAATTTAAAATTATACCTTACACATGTTTCACTTAATTTGCGTCCCACAGCGTGCCCATGTGTTAAAGAGGGCATGTGAGGACCTCTACGATCCACACGGCCGGCTCCTACGCACATGCGCAGTATCATCTTGCCTTGATAGCTACGAGGTGTAACACCAACCTACACTGAAGAGCCAAAAAAACGGGTACACCTGCCTAATATAGTGTAGGGCCCCCACCCCCAGAGCACGCAGAAGTGCCGCAAGACGACGTGGCATGTACTCGACTAATGTCCGAAGGTATCCAGGAGGCAATTCACACCATGAATCCTGCAGGGCAGTCCGCAAATCCAATCTGCGCCAATTTGAGAAAGGGTTGCACGTCTGTCACGTTTAATGATTCTCGTCAGTCGTCGTTTGTCCCGTTCTTTCACGATCTTTTTCCGGCCGCAGCGATGTCGAAGATGTGATGTTTTACCGGATTTCCGATATTCACGGCACACTCGTGAAATGGTCGTACGCGAACATCCAAATGTTATCGCTACCTCGGAGATGCTATGTCCCATCTCTCGTGCGCCGACTATAACACCACGTTCAAACTCACTTAAATCTTGATAACCTGCCATTGTAGCAGCAGTAACCGATCTAGCTGCCGACCGCATCGCGTTACTCTGATTGGTTCCATACCTCTGTTATTTGCATACCCACGCCCATACCAGTTTTTTTTGGCTCTTCACTCTTCAGTGTATATTCACCCATCGGCCGGACGAGGTGTAGCAGTAGGAACTTCGTGGTGGTCCGGCGACGGTATGTATAGGATGTTCACTGTAAACTGATCACTTTCGACAACCCTGATGAAGGTCTGCTTGTGTGTTCTTCCGCCGTACGTAAAACTAACATTGCCAAGGGGCCTGGTCATTCGCCGGTCAAGTGAGACTATAAAATTTTCAGAAATGTGAATATTTTGCAGATTTACCGATTCCTACACGCACATACATGTAAAAAGCAGCAAAAGAAATATTGTCAGTATTTACAAATGTTTACCTAAAGACTTATTTCGTCGTTAAGACATGGAACCACTTTCCCTCCATCGTTACCAACTTTACATTGGTGCATTCCAGTTAGTGTGCCCGTTATGTATATGAAAACAGGAGTAGTTACAATTTTCAAAGGTTCATTTCGAAGTGCTTAATGAACCGTGAACAGTCTAAGAGTCTATATACTAAGAGGAACAGGAAGATTCTTGCTCTGGTGTGTCTCTGGGATTCTGGGAGAGTGACGCGCATGCCCGCCCACGACATATCCTTGTGGCACGAGCAAGCATCGGGCTGCATGCGATAAGAGAGGCCGCGAAAAAGTTTTCCAAGGCTTCGCGACAACGCTTTCAAGGCGATTCGCATCAGTTGTGGGCGGCAGCCATCAAACACAGGCCATTACCACCAACTATCATCTCGTTTGTTCTAGCAGGTTGGCGGCTTAAAAGAACGCTTTTTAAATTTGCCTTTAAAAACGCCTTGTCACTTACTGGTGCACAAGCGCAGTATATTAAGGGCGCCGTCAACCTGGCACTTGAATTGCGCTGCAGTGTGTTTGAAATCCGCGTTTTTTTACGACACCACTAAACGTGACCCCATTAAACTAATGCACGAAAAGAAAACGCACTTCAGGCGAGGTGCGTGTAATACTTTCAATACTTCATGCACATTATAAATGCTATTTCCGAGCCCCCCTACATAGCTAAAAACGCCTTTTTCACGTGACCGTATCTCATAATACACTAGCTGGAAACATGCGAAACTATTGTAGGGACCTGGATTGAACCTTGCTATAGACTTCCCACCGATAGAATGATAGGCTCGCCGCTTAAAGCACGACAAGAACACTGCACGCCAGGTTATCGCCTTGCGCGTAGGAGCGATGGGGCACTAGGCGCGCCTGACAGTGTCGCCCTTATCGCTCCCGCGCTTCCCTGCCTCAGGCACGCTAAAATACTCCAAGTAGGCGGCACCATTAACCCGATTTTTGGCATGGTTTGTTATACAGAGGGGTTATCGAAATTTTTGGCACGACAAGACATTAATAATTTTGGACACCTTCTTACATAGTTAGATATTCACTTCCTTTGTTATTCTCGAAGCAGTGATGGAAGATAAATTATGATTATTTTCCATCACTCCTTCGAGAATAACAAAGGCAGTAAATATCAAACAATGTAAGGTGTTGTACCAAAAAATTTCGATAAACAAACTGTGACAAAAATGAGATAAACATCATTTTTTTTCGTGTACCATTCCCTTTAAACTTTTATTATTACACTGTACTCTTGTCAACGAATGTGCAAAAGTTGTTCTACGGCTAAGCGTTTTCTTGAAAGTCAATTTTTTTTAATAAACAGTAAGTGAAATCTTTTTTTTGTAGCACATTCATATTGTTACTGGATCGACAGATGCACGTGTAGAATACTTAGTTATTTACCGTGCATGCAAGGGAAACATGTATGTCAAGTGTGGTCACATTGTAATAAATATACTGTACTGACGGTTAAGTTGTTTACATTTTGTATAGCTGTGTTGTTTAAAGCGAATCAAAAACATCCACATAAAATGATGACACAGTTGCCAAGGGATTGTCTTTTAACTGAAATACGTATGCCAGTATACGCGATCTGAAATTTTTTTTAAATTGTTACAACAGCAGCTTAACTAGGCGCTTCGAAAATTGTTTCTAGTTCAAATATTCCAACAGAGCAACTAACAGCATCGTACGTCATCGTAACCTTCCTCCATTAGTTAATATTCACTCGGGAATAACTCCCTTACTAAACTAATTACGCGATATTTAATGACAGGCTCACACGAGTATTTGTTTATATTATTGTGTAATGTGACACACTGCCGTACGAAATGGTGTTCGTGTGACTTGCCTCTCGAGATTACCAGTCAAAACTTGGACTGAGACATTACGATAAACACAAGGCGTGGGTTGCGAGAACTTGTAATATGATCTTTAATTTAATATGTTATTTCTCCAGAGGCTAGTTTCTCTATCACACTGAACTTCTACAATATCTTTCAATTTTTTACAACTTCAGATATTGGCTCCAATACTTAATTTTCTTATTCATACATAGTTATTAAACAAACTGAGTAAGCCGTGCACTATAGTAATAATTATAATTAACTCTTCCACCGTGCCATCTTAAGTGTTATTGTAATTTATTTCATTTAATTGATGCTTTACTTCCAAACCGAAATCTACTCGGTATCATTTGCGGGTTCTCCGTGTGGTATGAAACGTACCGTACCGTCACAATAAGGCACGCAAGAAATGCTGGAATTCGAGCACGAAATCGCACGCGTCACGTGACAGAGCAAACGCACGCAACATGCCGTCGGAGATGTGACGCAGGTCGTGTGGTAACCACAAACGAGTCCAGGGCTGTCATCCACGCCGTCAGATTGCGTACTGCCGTCCTTACAAGTTAGCGGTCGTGTTTTCACAGCCATGTCGCAATACTCACACAGTCCGTTATTTTCTAATAGGAGCATCTGTCACCCAGACATGGCAGAGCGGACAACGTTCTGTTGACACACACCAAACGTAGATTCACGAAAACTGGTTTTCGGTAGCATTCTCCGGACTACTGTCGTGACGCGAAGTAGTTCCTGGATATGACGACAGAGAACACCACCACAGGCAGTGATTTTGCTACTTACCATTAAGTACAACGGACTATAGACTATTTACAGTAAAGTGAGCACTTTTCCTTTCGGCCATTTTTGATCCTTTAACCACCTTTTTAAATAAATATTGCAATGTAAGTAATAAACACAGTGTGTATAATAATCCACCTTATTTGGAAGATAACGTCTAAGGCTAAAACAAAATATATTTATCGACCATTATTCTAAATGAGAGGGCTTTCAAAAGTGCTTACTTTACCGTGAATAGCCTATATCTCTGTTGTTTTGCAGTTGACTGTAGGCAATAATAATATTTATTGTTGTGGAATAAGAACAAACGGGATATTTATTTACAAACAGTTGATAGTGGAGGAGACTATTAAAACAAATACAAACACACACTTTTAGAGGAGGTTTTGCTATAGATTGTGCGGAGCTACAAGAATCGTAGGGGCCCCCGATCCCAAAGCCACTTTCCCATAATTTATTAACATTTCTGTCTTGCATTACTTTAATGCACTGTTCCTTCACCGCAGTTATTCTTAAGCAACACACTAGCTCATATTACCGACCACGAGAATACTTCATTTACCCCTTTCTTCCAGTGTCTAACACGAAGTCTGCAATCAGGCTGCTATGTAAGCATTGACAAACAAGTTCCCGCTGTTAAAAGCTGCATCACTTCTTGGAAAACCGAGAAATTAGAAATAAATTAATTTGCTCTAAGTGCTTGGTATTTTTGTATTTTTCCCTGTAGGACAGCCATTAAGTATACACGTAACTAACCTTATGGAGTCACTGTGTTTAGAGCGAGCATGTGACCACCATAAACAAATAGTACCACTGAGAAATCCTTTACTGGAATCTTGAGTGCTCTGGTTATCCTTTTGAGCGCGGCGGACTGCACACTTGTGCAACGCCCAACAACGTCTCCAATTTAGGACGGGCCCCTTAGGTGCCCCTTTTTAAAGACATTTTTGCTTCTCTTATCAATTTAATTTTGTTACTATCGAAGCCTAAATTACAGGTTGCAGCAAAGATAGAGAAAATAGTTGGTATGTTACAGAAAAGAATAATGAATTGTAACATATTTCTGAAAATAACACATAGAGACTGTAAACAATGTATCAACGCTCGTCGGTGAACACAAACAACTTGGGAATCGTGCCGGACGATGCCGACTGGCGCGTTTCCTCGGGGATATCCCGTGTCCCCCGCCCTTGCATCCCGGCGCTACTCCATACTCACCTCGTCATGACCTCTACGTTAAGAGTTAGTATTAGTAGTTCGTGCGTATTTCCTGTAGATTCGTTGTTCGCGCGATTACGTTTCTCTCAGCAAATAAATACCCTGCGTGTACAAATGTTTGCCAGAAAATTAAAAAACCAATAATTTAATCCCCCAAATTTTCGTTTTTATCACATTAGATGTGAAAATTGCAAAATCGCATTTTTAGAGCTCGCCTGCGCAATTTCGTTAAGAGTTAGGAGAAAAGTAACTCGGCGCAGTCATAGTTTGATCTGCGGGCTTTCATCGCGTATAACAAAGTCCCCTGTTACCAATCTAATTTGCATAGGAAAGTGTAACGACGGCGGCAATGCGCGCCGGTTCAGCGCCTTGCTCGTAAGGGTGACGGGGCGCTGGGCGCGCGCTTTATGATCGCCCGTATCGCGGTGCCTCAAACGCGAAAAAAAAAAACAGTCTCGGGCCCCGTGTGCTCTTCAAGAGCCGGCCGAATCTCTTCACTCACTCGCACACAAACAACTTGGGCGTCGTTCTACTCATTCTGGCGCGGGACGACATACGCCCTGGTTGATACGCTGCAGCTCTCGTGCAATGTAGTCCTCTGCAATAGTCTATTCGCGGTTTCTTCACACTTTCAGATTCAAATCTTCTAAAAATCACCCCATGTATTACGCGTTTGGTTATTTTCTAGATATGCCATGTATCTCAAGCGTTTTGTACTTGTGTTAAAATTAAAGTACCTTATTTTTGGTCAAATTGAAATTTTCTTGATATTTTATCTATAAATTATAATATTTAATTTATCATTATTGTGAATTAAAAACAGTGAGAAAATAGGTGTGCTGGTAATGCCTAGCAAGAAATAGTTCCTATGCAAAATATTAACACACTGAGTGCGCACGAATGCAATGCGTTGTCCCTCTGGCGTAATTTTCTAGACTCCTTTAACCTTGTTTGCATGAGGCGTAGGAATATCGTGAAAGTAGAACTTTAGCAAGGCTTCAGAAAAGTGTGAAGTAACCGTGGATTGACTATACATCGGCAGTAGCGTGGAAGAAATTCAAATGCCCTGCGACGCGGACTGGCTTGTCTATCTCTCCCCGCATATGGTCGTAGCTCCCGTGCCTCGCCGCGGGCGCGACCGCATTAGAAACCTACCTACCACGTGTTGACGACCGACTACTTACCGCTGCTACGGGAGCGGACTGATGTTGAAAATATGGAACAGGAACTTTCTAGAAACACAAACTGATGCCAGGAGGGTGGTGTGTGCTTAGCGGTCCGTATTCTCAGCCGTCTCCGTCGGAGGTCCGGGCAAACACGATCAGAACTCGCCGTCGAGGAGGAAGAAAGAAAACACAACCAGGAGCACCTCCCCCCGTGTGTCATTCCGAGCACGCTCGGCTGGCACTTGCGGTCCCGAGTTGAGTGTCAACCCACCGTGATGGTACCCTGCGAGTTCAATTACGTCACGTGCCAGTCGTGAAAGCTGCCCGAGGAAACAAAATGCCTTGACACGGTACCGGGAACCAACCCACCTTTCTTGCCCTTGACCGGATGATGAGCATTTAGGCGTGCTGTCGGTGTTATCATTTTGTAGGTACGTATGTAGGGCGTGGCATCTCGTCAACAGTGAGGTCAGTAGATACGGGGCAAGTTGCTCAGAAGAGGAGGAACGGGGAAGGAATCGGCCATGTCCCTATAGTAAGGAACTGTCGCAGCCTCCGCCTGGAGTCAGGATGGCCGGACCGATAATCGAACCCAGGGCGTCTCGAATGCTACCCCAGAGGTTTATCACTGCGTCGCCCTGCTCGATATTATTATGTTGTGTAGAGCACCTTCAGTCCTCATCTCACACCCGCTAACCAGGTCTATTGTCGGCCTACACGAAGTCTTGGATATGGCGTTGTTGTGTTATGGAGAGCGGAGAGATCTGAGCGGCTTTTAACACCGTGGTATTGAGAACCGCTGACGGGTTTGAGCGACGTGAGTATGGAGCAGCGCCAGAATGCAATAGTGGGGAAAACGGGAGACCCCCGAGAAAACCCGGCATCGTCCGGCAAGATTCCCACGGAAGAAACTCCGGAAGCGACCCCGCCGGAAATCGAACCCGGCTCGCCTTGGTGGGAGGCGAGTAGTCTGACCACTACACCACCGCAGCCCCTGTTGTGTTATTAAACTTTGTCGATCTTGTCGTTGCTGGTTTCAACGTCGGATTGAGACAAGAGTGTTCGCCTTTTTCAAACTCTGAGCGAGTCATCGTAGTGTGTGCCTTTTCTGAGTAAAGTTCAAGTTTGGTAAAGTAAATAAGCCACTTCCCGATTAGTCGTACTGACATAAAGAGAAGCTTTGAGCAACTACGAAAACTATCAAAAGAACCGAGTGCCTTCACTTGGAGAAACCTTTGGTTGAGCCAACCAAATATGTGTTTTATGGCCAAATAAAGATATAGGTGCTCTGACAAAATATTTTTTTCTAATAAACCGAATCTTTAATTTAACAAAACTTATTTGGTACATATAACAACATATACACTTAAACCAACCAAACCATGTTGTTGGGCCAACAAAATCTGCCTGACAACAAAATATTTGGTTCAATCAACCATGTAAATGTGGCCATATACAGACACATATTAAGGTGGCTCAACCAAACTTTTCTCTCCGTGTGCAACTTTTCAGCGTTNAAACTTTTCTCTCCGTGTGCAACTTTTCAGCGTTTACCGAGATGAAGGGCTGTATAAAAACTACTATAATTGAAGAAAAATAGTGACCAAGAACAAATACTGCGTCTGCCCTCGTGTTAAAAAAAATCTGATCTGTGTTTCGGCAGGACGTATCCAACTTTTGTGTGTCGACTGTGCAGGCGTGACCAAGGGGTAGTCCACATATGCATAGGAACACCCATCATGAAAGTGTTCAAACACACCATAGGCTGTTCGCGGTAAAGTGAACACATTTAAGAATGTGCTTAAAAGTTCCTTTCAGCGTATTTATATCCTTTCGCCAGTTGTCAATATAAAAATTACCATGTGACTATAGTCCATTCACGGTTACTTCTAACTTTCCTGAAGCCCTGCTAAAGTTCTACTTTAGTAACCCTGGTAGTGGGCTTTTAGAGATGTGTTTTTACCGTCGTTCTCATAACAATCCTGGTGTTGCTGTTAATTGCATTAACCAAATTGAGGTTCGAGTAGAAAATTACACCAGACGGACAACGCACAGCATTCGTGCGCACTCAGTGTAATTATATTTTGCATAATAACTATTTCTTAGTAGGCATAAGCAACACACCTATATTCTCACTATCTTATTCATAGTATAAACTAAGTATTATAATTTACAGATAAAATATAAGTTAAAGTTTTATGCTCACACAAGTATAAAATGCTTGTGATACAAGGCATATTTAGGATACAACAAATCACTTCATACATGGGGTATTTTTTCAAAGGTTTGATTCAAGAATAGTGAGTGAAGAGATTTTGACTGCTCTTAACAGCGAGGTCTTGAGAGCCGATGAGGGTGAAGTGAGGTGAGAATGGAGCAGCGTCGGAACGAAAGGGTGGGGGGACCGGGAGACCCCCGAGAAAACCCGACTACCTGCGGCATCGTCCGGCACGATTTCCAATTGCGAAAATATGGAGTGAACCGGCCGGGGGTTTGAACCCGGTTCTCCTTGGTGGGAGGCGAGCAGTCTAACCGCTAAGCCACCGTGGCCCCCTTGATTCAAGAAATGTGAAGAAACTGCGAATAGGCAATAATGAAGACAGTATTTAAATTGTACAGCTCTCAAAAGTTAACGTTTATAGCCACAATAAAATATAATTTGTTTGGTAACTACGTTTGCTGGTAGGGCCTTAGAAAGTACTCGCTTTACCGTGAATAGCCTTTAATATTCTCCCTCGTGATAAATATAGTGAGGCTTGCAATATTTTTTTCGTTTCAGTTGTTGGTTTCATTGTACCGCAAGCACGCATATGCTAACCTTTGGTTACACTGCATGTAAAAAAATTAAGGTGTTGGCTTATGGGCCTTTGGGATCGGACGAGCCGTTGCCAGAGTACTGGCTCTGGCCGCACGTACGCTTTATTGCAACAACCATTCTGATTGGTCACAACGAGGAAAGGAGCACTCTGAAAGCGATAGAAGTGCATTATCAGGCAGTTCAAGTCTCTTTAGTTGCCACACGGCTCTCATCGTAAGCAGTTGTGTCTATATTAATTAAAAAAAAAAAAAAAAAACTATGTAATATTTTAATGTAAATCTTTTTTTCAGGGCAGAAATGAGAGTCGATATCTTGTCGCCAAATCATAAATCTGGTTTTTAAAATATAAATGTGGTCGTTGAAAAAGTGTCGAAGTCAGCGAAAATCGTTGCAAGTAGCTCTCTGTCCACGATATTTATTCTTCCGTAAAACAGTATTTTGAACTATAGCAACAGTTCTGTCTCTTTTCTAAACAGATTGCTGTATTAAAACCCTGTAGTCATCACTTAAAATTCCGAGTAAACATAACGCTTGCGAAGCTTGTTTACGCTATCGCAATGCTTCCTTAGGGCATGAGGTGACCTTGAGGCGTTCGACATTTTTTTAACACGGAGGCTCGTTAAGTAACGACGTCGTCACTCAGACAATAAAAAGGTTTTTCACTATGACTCGTGACTATTTACGGATACTTAATTTAATCTTATTTGGGATAAACAATTAAAACTGGCAAATTTTGAAATAATCACCGAGTGATATCTGTTTTGGAACACCTGGTGTTCTTGAACGCTACAACAACCAGCAGTCGCAGGAAATGTCTGGTGTGGTTGATGGCTTATTATCAAGGAAGCACAGGTCAATTACCTGCTGGTCGGTGTGGTCCATGGAGCGACCAGACGTTAAAAGATTTTCGATTCGCTCCAACGGACCGTGTTTCGCGAAGAAATAAGTGTCTCGACTCGCATTTCGGATGGTTATATCCATATCAGTTACACCGTGGTGGTTTTTCCCAAGTAACTCATCGCCTGCACCCTCCCGCTTCCACCAATTCTTCGCATAATTCCAGGATAACGCCGGTGCAGTTCCATTTACGTGTATTCCTCCATAACTTAATTTCCAGAGTCAGTATTTGTAAACCAAGCTTGTCAAGGCACAGGAAACATCTAAACAGTTATTTCGAAATCTAACGTCGTTTCTCGTGTAATTCGTTTCACGTCTGCAACCTAATTAAAGATTGCCTAATTATTTAATAATTTCTCTCCCACATGGGAAAATGAGGATGTAACTGAAATTGTACAAACTTCAAAAAAATTTCTGTGTAGTGATCTATGTCATGTCAAGGTCATAAAGTTTTATTACGAAGGTTTGTAAAAAAAAAATATGATGGAAGAGGTACTACGCCTTTAAGGCTCCCACCTTCCTGGCGCTTGCCCTGTGTTAGAGAGTGTTATAAATTCACGTTTTTTTTTTCTGCGAAACTATTAAACGTACATTCAATGTGCTCATCTACGAAAATAATACACACTTCATACGAGGCCCGTTGAGTGCTTTCAAGATGTCACGTGCATTAGGAACGCCATTTCAGGGTACTCCAAAATGGCTTCTCCAAAGCGCTGTTTTTTCAGACTATACACGCCAGATACATACAAAACTACCCAAGCACCCTGCGTTGAACCTTGCCACAGACTTTCTATCAATAAAGCAATAGGGTCGCCGCTGGAAGTCCCATAGGTACACTCAGTGCGACGAGAACACTGCGGCGCCAGTTCAGAGCCTTGCGCTTAGCGGCGATGGCGCGCTTGATGCGCGTGGCAGTGTCGCCCTTATCGCCCCTGCTCTTCTCTGTCTCAAACGTGGAAATAACTCCCGGTAGGCGGGAGCCTTAAGGCTGTTGCCGGGTTTGAAAGCAGTGAGAATTTGGTGTAGGGAAATACATATTAATGAAATTAGTTTTTTTTTATTTTGGCGTTCCTGTCTATTGTCTATTGAAGCCTGTTTTGCCATTAATGTGTAGGGTAGTCGGTTTCCTGGAAAAATAAATATAATAGTTAAATAAAAAACTACTGAAAAATAAATTGTTATATTTGTTTTAATACACGGCTTGAGAGCATCATTTCTCACAGTTAAGTTTTTGTTACAACGTTAACATATTCTAAATTGGCTTCCAAATAAATTTTAATAACACGTATTTCCCTTTATTGAATTTACACTGCTTTCAAACCAGGCAACATCTTTAAGATCGGAGTCTCCCCCAGCCTCGTACTATACGTCCCGCAGGTACGCTTCACGACCGCCTCGTCCACAGGTAAGAGATGCACGCCTCATCGCCGCCTCGTCCGCGGTGAAGAGGGTGAGAGGATCGGCCACCGGAAGCACGCGNCACGCGAGGCGGGGGCAAACTGGAGATGCCCAGGAGGGTCCCGGCACTCTAGACGACGCGTGCAGTCTCCGCGGCGACGGGGGGAGGCCAGGGGCCTTCTCTCCCCATCGCGCGGAGACGGCGGAGTTGGCACTTCGTCTGCGCACGTCCGCTGGTAGTCAGGACTGTCTGCGAGTCGCCTCTGTCCAACACGATCACCTCCAACTTTCCTGAAGCCCTGCTTCCAGGATATTACTCCGCCTCGTACAAACAAAGGTTGACTAAGTCTAGAAAATTGCACCTTATTTGTGGGCGCTCAGTTTACTAATATTTTGCATGAGAACAGTTTCTTACTTGGCGTTGCCAACTCACCTATTTTATCGCTATTTTATTCATGTAAATTAATTATTACGATTTATATTTAAATATAATTACCAGTTCAATTTAACCAAAAATAAGGATACTTTTATTTTAACACAAGTATAAAACGCCTGTGGCACATGGCATATTTAGGAAACAACCAAAAAGACTTACCTGGGATGATTTTTCAAACGTTTGATATGAAAAGTGTGATGATACCGTGCAAGGGGCGACGAAAGGTGTTCGTCATTAAGGGGCCAAGAGAGAAAAAAACTTTTTTCGCAGTTAATTTGTGTTTAAAATGAAAATTAACATTAGCAAATACCACAATATCACCGAAAATTATTACATGTTTGATAGTAAGGCTTACTCAAAACTTACATAATACTATCTGTATATATGCATATTTTTATTTTAAAGTGATAACATATCGATTAAAAACAAACATAATATCTTATCAATTCTAGAAATACTGCACCGTTAAACTAGAAGAATTTCAAATGTAAAGAAATCATGTTTGAATATTAAAATCAAATTAGTTGTTCTGTATTAATTCTCAACAAAAGTTGAGAATTAATCGATAATTGTGTTTTAGTGAAGTAAAGACAGATTACATGTGAATGTGTCAAGAAACTAATTTCCTTGACTCTCTTTCGAAGAAATGAATTTGTTGGTATTATCCAAGTTAGAAAAGTTATTTTTTTTTGCCAGATATCAATTTACAACCAATAAAGCAATGTAACTAAATGTCCTTGAGCCATTGCTAGTTGAAGCAATGTTTTCAGACAAGGAAGAAAACATAAGAAAAACAAACAGGCAGTCAAACACTGATGGATGGCGCAGACTCGTATAGTGCAGTGTTGCCAGCTGCTGCGGACTTATTTATTATTCCTTCCGAGGATATGACCCTTATAGCACATTATTAAGGGGGTCATATGACCCGTCTGACGCACTGGTTCCGCCACCCATGATACCGTGAATAGGTTATACTCGAGAATGGACCGTTTCTCGTGACGAACCGCTTTCGATATGTTTCGAAAGAAGACTCGACTCTTCCCGTAGAACAAATGTAACGAAACGTTTGATGTTCGTTTTGCCACACGTCTGTGTGTTGTTTAGCATGGATTGTCTGTAGCGACGGAGGAACTTTGCTCCTGTATAAGTTCGATTTTACAATCCTGCGCGCAACCCAGGCTGAAAAAACTATTTCCTTCCCTGCTGTCTCTTTTTCGAAAGTAATCACACACTTTGGATAACATGCGACTTGGTCCTTTTATTGCCTGGGCGTATCAGCTGAACTATTTAAGGAACTCGAATGGGCTTCTACCCCGCCCCTTTTCCCTCTCCCTGCACTGCGAAAAAGAAAACGTGAGGCTGGGACTAAAATTGGTAAATTGTTTATATAAGTACGTGTTTTAAAAGATCACGCTTACTTCCACCAGAAAAATTTTAATAATGTAACCGGGATGGATTCAAGTCACGATAATTTTTTCTTTCTTTCAAAGAACGGATCTATTGGAAAACTAACGATAAAAAGAACGGCCGTTTTACCCTTTGAGTAGGTATGCAATTTGGACAGTTCTCTAGCAATTTGGTAAGTCAATATCAGGGACATGGCGCGGAGTAAGAAAATCAGCCCCGTTGCCGGGCAGTGTATGGCGTACAAAATATCCACCAATATGAACTTTCCGTGTTGTTGTTTTCTACCCACTTGGTGCAGCAAGTTTGACCACGGCTGCTCCTCCTGCACCTGAGTCCAGTGGGTATTAACAGGAGACATCCTTCTGAGCAGTACAATAGAGAGTGCACCTCAGGATTAGACAATTTGCATTCAGGCTTGTGTTAAGGCCACTTCTGGCTGTTAATTCTCACATCAGGCTGTTTGATGTGTGTGCACTCTCCCAGACATTCGTTCATAACGAGTAGATGTTTGAGCTTGGTCAGAGCTCTAATTGACTGTAGTTGAATGCTTCCTTCCTGTGTGCCAAGAGATAAAGGCTCTTCATGTTAAACTGAGCACTTTTGAAAGCCCTGCTTTAAATCTATTTGCATGTACGTTGTGTATCCTTCCGCCGTATGTAAAATCTCACTGCCGTGGAGCCTTACCACTTATTCATGCATCCGTTAAGTGAAACTGTGAAATTATTGGAAAAGTAAATATTTTACAAATCCGTTAATTCTTACTCTCATATGCCTTGAAAAATAAAAAACAGAAAGCGAAAGAAATAATCCAATATCTCACAAATGGCTTCCTAACATTTTTAATTCGACGTTAATACATGACACTACTTTCCCTCCATCGTTACCAACTTTACTGGGCGCATGCCACTCAATGCGCCCGTTCAAATATATGGAGGTTAGAAGCAGTGACATTTTTCCAATGTTCATTTCAAAAGTGCTCACTTCATGGTGAAAGGTCTTTACAAGAAATAAATGTCGGGCATCGTCAGTTGGCAGGACTGGGAGGTGGTACGGTTCGCTAGTGGGTACGGGGAGGACATTCCGTCACGAGCTAGGGTAGGAATCCGCCTGGGCGCCGCGCCGGTCTCTTGCCAGGAGAAAGTCAGCTACTGGGGCTCGCCTCAGTGTTGCCACATTAGCGGCGAGCTGGTGCCTGCGTAACGTCGCCTGCTTCGCGCGTTTCGCAATCGCAGCTGATCACGATCGCACTCGAGAGGAGTCGCGTTCAAATACTGTTCATGACTGATGAGAATATCCCTTTAGCTTTAGCTTCCAAGCTCTAAGCTCCAAACACGGAAGTAAGTGTTTGCAACATGACGTCGCCTACATCTGGCTTTTAGTTAATAATAATGGCGTGTGGGGAGTGCACCCAGGCAACACCCTCCGAGTGACGGTCTTTCCAGTTGGGACCCGTAGGTGACCGTCATCCCCGGGCATGACATGAAATGAGACCATAGAGTGGAGTGGCGCTGGAATGCAAGGGCGGAAACGGGAGTACCCCGAGAAAACCCACCGGCAAGCGGCATCGTCCAGCACGATTCCCACATGCGAAAATCCGGGAGTGAACCCGCCGGGGATCGAACCCGGATCGTCGTGGTGGGAGGCGAGCGCCCTGGACACTACGCCACCGCTGCCCCTGGCTTTTGGCTGATGAGGTGTACCGCGCATGCGCCCAAAATTGACCTACCCCGAAGTAACACAACTGTCAAAGTCACGTGGTCAACCACGGCGAACATGTTTATTTATATCTTAATTTTTAAATGATAAGGACTAATATATTAACGAAATACTTTTACCAGTTTTAGTTTAATCAAACTGCTTTACATGCCGGTAATAGCAAGTGCACGAACGTCTCAAAACACTTGTTTACTAAACAGTGTTCTATCCTCAAATCCGGTCCACGCTGTTTTTGCTAGTCGTTTCGGCAGAGAAGCAGTTCAGTGTTGGGTCTGGTTGTGCGCAGCCAGCGAGATCGCTCTACCTCATCTTTAGTCTATGTTAGAAATATAAACATTAAGTTTTAAATTATGCGCTGTGACGTGAACAGAACCACTGCAAGTCTGTGTTATCTTACGTATTGATTACCAATTTAACTTTCATAGCAGGTCGTGTGCTGCTAATTAAGCGTTAAAAAATAGTTATGTTTTGTGTGTTATGCAGTCGTGGTTTTTGGCGGGAAACTGTTATTTACAGTATTGTAAGCATAACAAATATTAAAAAAAAAAGGTATGTGTATGCACTAGTGATGCAACGAATATTCGCATTCGCATTCGCGAATATTCGCATGTTTTTGAGAATTCGCATTCGCATTCGCAAAAATGATGCCAATATTTTGCGAATGTATTTGGCAATGAAAAATGAAAATGTTTATTAAATATGAATGCAACTGCTATGATTAAGACATTTTTATTTATTAACATATTTTTTATGTATAATAGTGTATTTAAATGATATTTGGGAAACAGCCTTGTAGTAATTCACTAGATTACACAACAGAAACACACTCTTGATATTCTTTTATTCTTATTTACCTAAGCAAAATCAAATTAAGGCAGGTAATTTCTTAAAACTTCTAAACTATATTATAACACAACTGTATGATCAAATACCATTGAACTACTTTAACACAAAACAATGGAATTAGATATAACCCAACCTTTTTAATTATACAAATCAACTTTAAATGAGATCTTTTGTAAAAACACTTAACAATATGCATTTATGCAACCTAAAGGGTATCTTATTCAAATATGTGAGATCTTTTAATGAACTAGTAATCATGTTTAATTGTAAATCAAATCGACTTCTTATGAATAAAGTTAAAAATATATTGTGAAGGAAAACAAACAATATAATAATCTTCTTTTCAATTAAAACAAATATGTTCTTAACATTTTGTTAATTTTAACTTTGGTACTAATACTAACTCACTAATTATGTAATTTTTAAGATATCCATTAAACATTACTTCTTGAAATCAAAAAATAAAACTATGAAATTTTTTTTTATATCTAATCACAATTAAGTGAAACACTTAGTAATTGAATAGTAGAGGAATATTAAACTTCAGAAATAGAAGTTTTGATGCCTTTTCTCCTTGCAGCCTATTTCGGTGGGGTGTGTAAAGAAGACCAGCCCCACTAAAGACCCTTTCGCTAGGCACACTAGTGGGTGGTGTTACTAAATATTGCCTGGCTATGGGAGAAATAATACCATACTTCTTATTATTTATCGCCAACCATGTAAGTGGATCTACATCATTTTCCACACTTTTATCTAATAAATATTCATTGATTTTTTTTTTTATCAAAACTTATATAGGGTTCGTACATTCATTTTCTTCTTCTTCACTTTCGCTGGAATCCATCAGCAATTTCATGGTGTCTCTTAAAGATATAGATTTCTCTGTCAGACTGGCACTGGAACCAGATGTTTCAATCCGATGAGTAGTCATTCTGGCACGCTTAGGATTTGAACAAGACGATAGGCTTGATTCATCGTTTCCAATTGACTCTAAAATATTTTTCACAACTTGATCTCTGGTTGAAGAATTTTTGAAAAATTTTAATTTGTATCTCGGGTCAATAAAAGTTGCCGTAGCAAACAATACGTCATTTTCCAAATGGGAAAATCTGCGACATAGTTCTCGTTTAAGAACTAAAATCGTATTCCCAACACATTCGTTGGTCACATCAAATTCACCAATATTTTTTTCCAAAGTGGACGATAATGGAATTACCGAGGATACAGAAATATTGGCTGCACTTAGTTCTTTTGTAATTTCTTCAAAAAGTCTGAGTAAAGTTATTATTTTTTCCACAATAATCCACTCTTCGGAAGTTAGTTGTGAAATCTTGTTATTCTGGGAAGCATAAAGACATAACGAATCTTTGTTTTTCAAAATACGCTCTAACATATACAAGCTGCTATTCCATCTTGTAGCACACTCTTGTATGATTTTCAGCTTTGGCTGATCGAGTCTTTCTTGTAGAGCAGCCAGTTCATCTTGAGCTACATTTGAGTGATGAAAATGTGTTGCCATCTTTTTACATTTTGCAATCACTGTTATAACGGAATCTTGTGCCTTAAGCCCCTCCTTGACAACCAGCTGAATTTGGTGTGACGAACAATCAATGTCTCTAATTAATAACAAGGAAATACCTTTTTTCATGTTTGTGCCACCATCTCTAACAATGCATTGCACTTTTTCTTTAGGTATTTCCCAATGCGACAACATGGTTTCAAGTTTTATAGCTATATTTTCACCAGTATGTCGGCCATCGTTAAATACCTCTGCGTTTAACACAATCATTTTTCTCTCAAAGTTTTTTGTTATACCATGACATGTAAGACTCAGCAAAGATATTCCTGAACAAGAATCAGACCAAATATCAGTTGTAAACGCCAATTTTTCAAATGACTTAATTAATCCCAAAATTTTATCTTTGACTTTGCCGTAGAAATTCTCACATATAAACGAAGAAAAATGTTGTCGGCTTTTTATATTATACGACGGACAAAGATGGTTCAATAGTCTGACAAATCCAACGCTTTCGACAAAACTAAAGGGTAAGTCCTCTAAAGCAATCATTTCGCTTATTAAATTATCAATTTCCAAAGACTTGGCATTGTTGTTATCCCACTTTTTTGTTTTTTTCGACGCAATCAGTCAAAGACGTTTGTTTCAGGTCGGTTTTCGTACATTGTCGCGAAGTGGAGGCCACAACACTTGTTGTAGAAGCATTTCGCTTTTTCATTTTCCCTATTATTTAAAGCATTATACTCGTTTTTATGCAAAGCTTCCAGGTAACCTCAAACTAAATCTNTTTCCCTATTATTTAAAGCATTATACTCGTTTTTATGCAAAGCTTCCAGGTAACCTCAAACTAAATCTTTACGAACACATTATTAGCAGCTAACATCTTTCAGTAAGCCAGCAATCACGATTTGTTGACTTCGTTCAGAGTCGGGGCATATGGGCTACTCTCGGTTTTAACATGGCCGCCCGGCCGGCCAGTTCTAAACGCGCGGTAAAATTCGAGTTCGTAGGCGCACGCTTTTGGCGCCATATTTGAAAAACCAACATTCGCATTCGCATTCGCATTCGCGAATGTCGGAGGTGAATATTCGCATTCGCATTCGCATTCGCGAATGTGGAAAAATCGACATTCGTTGCATCACTAGTATGCACTCATGCACATATTTATGATTTTATTTGTTTACGAAACTAGGCTTATCTGATAGAAAATGGCTATTTAGAAGTATGGTATGCTTAAATATGGTTGTATTATCCGAGGTTAGGTTAGGAACAGAAATAAACAGGACACGCTTGTCGCAAGTTTTCATTGGCTGGACTTAAGAATCATTGTGAATCGTAAATCTAGAAGATGTAGTTCCGTATGCAAGAACCGCCGTTACTTCATAATTATTATAGCATATTTTTTTTCAATCGTGAACCCAGCTTAAGACCTACATACCACCCTGGCGTTTCCTGAAACTAAGTCCTAAGTCTCCTAAGTCCAGGTTTGCTCCCATCTGTCATCTACTGTATTGTGACGTTCCTTCACCATGGAAAATATATTCATAAAGAATGCAGCCCCACTCAAATGTGGACGTCCTAGTTTGTAATTAATTAAGCGAGGAAAACACTTCTTGATGTGAATGGACTGCCGCACAAATCAAGACTGCTCCTGGCAGTAAAGTAAACCAAGTTCTCTCAAACTCGTGGCCCAAATTCATCTCTGCCGCGCCGTCTTGCTGCAAAGCCGTTTGAAATAGAACTTGCTGCGGCTTGGACTTCCACTATCGGAATGCTCCCGTTTCCGGGGTCTTCAGCTGTGCTTCACAATGTTTTTTGGAAACGAAAGGGGTCCTTACATAGTAAATAGAGGTTAAGGTGGACTCACAACCATCCGTCCATCAGTCAGTCATCCGTCTGTGTTTTCGTCCGTCAGTTGAAAGCGACTCACAACAATCCGCCGTCCGTCAATCCTTCCGTACGGCAAAATTTCAGTGTGACAACTTAACATCGTGATCTTTCTTTAGTTGGAGATATATTTTGCTTAGAAATACATTTCCAAGAGGGAAATATTTCGGGGAAATAATTATTTTCACGAGATCAGAATTTATACTGAATATTTTTACATTTGAAATTCCTGGATTTACCACACAGCACGAATAAACACGGACCCACCGCCTTGCATTTTATTTCAAAGTGCGTATTCACTTGTAAGGAATTTGTTTAGAAGGCGGTGGCTTGTCCTTCCGTCCGTCTGTCGAAAGTTACAGATTGGTAAATATTTGACGGATGGACTGATAGAAAAAAAAAGTAGCTCTGCAATTGGTTGAAGATCGCGTGACCGCCGGAGGGACGGGCGACTGACGGATGCGACAGATGGCTGCGAGTCCACCTTTACACGTCACATTCTCCTGCATATGGCTTACACGATTAGTTATCGACAAAAGTAGATTCCCTTTGCTGAACTTATCTCCAGCTGAATCCGACTGGTCCGACCTCTCGCGTCCCACCACTGCGAGGTCGCTCTCGATCCACGGCCGGACAAAACCCGGATGTGAAATGTGACTCTCGTTGCCGTCGGCCCGTGGGTTTTCTCGGTAGCCTCCCGTTTTCCCGTACAGCTGCATTCCATCGTTACTATAACCCCCACCTTAGTCCTCGCCCAGCGGCGCTGAAGGCGCCCGCGTACCTGGTGCTATTCCCCGCGTTTCAGGCCGAGAACCACAGGAGCTATAAGGGCGAAACTGCCACGCGCATTAAGTGTGCTATCTCCTCTACACGCAAGATTGTGAAGCGTGTGGAGCGTGGAGAGGCGTGGGCGACTCTTAACATTGAGGTCTTGAGAGCCGATGCGGGTGTTGTGAGGTGAGTGTGGAGCAGCGCCGGAATGCAAGGGCGGGGGAAACGGGAGATCCCCGAGAAAACCAGCCTACCAGTGGAATCGTCCGGCACGATTCCCACATACGAAAATCCGGGAGCTACCCCGCCGGGAATCGAGCCCGGTTCGCCTAGGTGGGAGACGAGTGGTCTAACCACTACACCAGCGCGGCTCCTGCAAGGCTCTTAACTGACGCACAGTGCTTTCGTGCTACGTGTACCAATAGGACTTCAAGAGTCTGCCCTATCATATTACTGGTGGAAAGTCTATAGCAAGGATCAAAGCACGACTCTCGAGTATTTCTGTATTTATCTCACCCGTATGTTTTTAGATACTACAGTACTTTGAAAAAGCCTTTATCAGCTATGCTGGAGTGCTTGGAAGCTGTTTCTAATGTGCGAGATGTCTTGAAAACACTTGGCGGGCTTCTTCTGAAGTGTGTGTGTGTTCTTTTCGTGGATCATTACATTAAGCGCACTTTGATATTATAAAAAAAGGGGGTGCGTGTACTTATGTACGTGCGTTAGAAGTTATACTTCTTTGGCGTGACCAAAAAAAAAAATTTCGCGCATAACCTCAAATACTTTAAAACACTTTCAAAATTTTACTATACAATTTTTGTCACTAACGAATTTTTCACGGCACAGACGATACGCGCATAACCTCAAATACTTGTGTACCTTGCGTTTGTGTATAGCGAGACGATACGCGCATGCGCGTTGGGTCATACCCCTACCACGATCACAGTCGAATTTCGTTACACTGTGCGCGCGCAACTATACGCGCATGCGCGTTGGGTCAAACCCCTACCACGTTCACTGTCGAATTTCGTTACACTGTGCACACGCAACTTCCGTTACACACTAAACTTTTATCCTCAACGCGCTAAAAGAAGCATAACTTCAAAAAACTCGTATTTCAAACACTTTGCAGTGTATTTCAAGCGCCAGGTTGACGGGCCCCTGAAGTGCTCAACTGTTTATAGGCTTATCGCGATTTCTTACTCCTTTTTAAATCAAACCTTTCAAAATACGCCCGATGTANACCCTATGTATGACGAGTTTGATTGTTCCCTGATTATGTCACGCATTACAAGCGTTTTATACTTGTATTAACACAAGAGTACCAGTAGTAGAAAATAGAGAAATTGGGACCTGGGACCGGAGCTCGGAGCTGTTCATGTTCTGTCATTCTGGTCCCCCGGCGGCCATTTTTCACTCAGAATTTTCCTTTTTTTTTAAATACATTATTTTCCCTCAAAATTTCCCTTTTTCTTTAAAATGTCCCTTTTTTACCTCAACATGATTTTTTATCCCTCAAAATACCCTTTTTCTCCTTAAAAAACACCAATCCCCGAGCTGCAATAATGATCCCCCGAAAGNGCCCCTGAAGTGCTCAACTGTTTATAGGCTTATCGCGATTTCTTACTCCTTTTTAAATCAAACCTTTCAAAATACGCCCGATGTATGGCGAGTTTGATTGTTCCCTGATTATGTCACTCATTACAAGCGTTTTATACTTGTATTAACACAAGAGTATCAGTAGTAGAAAATAGAGAAATTGGGACCTGGGACCGGAGCTCGGAGCTGTTCATGTTCTGTCATTCTGGTCCCCCGGCGGCCATTTTTCACTCAGAATTTTCCTTTTTTTTTAAATACATTATTTTCCCTCAAAATTTCTCTTTTTCTTTAAAATGTCCCTTTTTTACCTCAACATGTTTTTTTTATCCCTCAAAATACCCTTTTTCTCCTTAAAAAACACCAATCCCCGAGCTGCAATAATGATCCCCCGAAAGNTTTTTTATCCCTCAAAATACCCTTTTTCTCCTTAAAAAACACCAATCCCCGAGCTGCAATAATGATCCCCCGAAAGGCACTTTTCGAGCCATCGGAAGGATTTGGGGGATCGTTTTCGAGGGCAGAGTAGTGGCGGCCATATTGGTTTTATAGGCATAGGGTATGCCAAATCGATACACAGGGTCCAGGGTCCGGAGTCAGAACTAATCATCAGCCATCTTGGTTTTGTCAGCTATTTTAGCAGTCATATTGAATCCAGGTGACCTTGACGTCGACCCCGTGACCTTGAATGACCTTAAATCAAAAACTTCCGAAAAAATCCCAAAAGGCTAGATGACTGACAGAACCAAGATGGCTTATGCTTAGGTCTGATTCCGGACACTGGACATCGATTTGGTATACCCTATGCTTGTAAAACCAATATACCCGCGGCTGCTGTGGGGGAAATTATCTTACCTATATAAATAGATAATTGTCAACAAAAGAATACAAAAAAAAAAAAAAACACTAACCAAGGACAAACTAGTATATAGATAAATTTATTAAGATTAAGTCTGGCAATAAACGACACGAAAGTAAACGACATCTTGATATAAAGAGACAAGAAATAGCAACGAATATGAAGTTTCATAAAGGTACTATGATTTAGTCAAAAAGTACGAGGATCTGCAATGCGTTCCTATCATATACCCTGATGATATAATGTGGCTTGGAGGAAAACATGCCGTGCAGATAATTTAGGTGCCTGTCTGCACCAATGGGAGGCGAGCGTTTCTGATTGGAAAGCCTGAAAGATTCTGTTCCGTCACGCATGCCCTATGCAAATGTGCGGCCAGAGACCGAACCCAGCAACGCAGCTGCTCTCTTATATTACAAAGCGTCGACGTGTTACGTTGGCAGTCGTGCGTGTGTTGTAATACCAGTTTTCTTCCCCCCTCAGTTGAAGATATTTGTAGTAGTACAGCGACTTCCAATGCAGTATTGTAGCCGAGTGTACAAAACGCAGAATTCGTTAAAAATAAGTACACAAACTACCAAAATTCTCGCATGAAAGAAGAACGCATATATTTTGTGACACCGTAAAACATTTTCCTAGAATTTACTTATTTAAATATTAGAAAAAAAATCAGTTAATAATAGCCTAATTTTAAATTAAATTTGTATTACGTTTCCATTTTGCGCGTTTCATAAAGCACAATTTGCGAGAATACTTTCGTCAAGAAGGACAATCATAATAATTTCTACGGTTGTACGTAACAAGAAATAAGTAATTATGTTGATACTATTTTTAGTAATTGGTTTTATGTACACTTATTTCNTACGTAACAAGAAATAAGTAATTATGTTGATACTATTTTTAGTAATTGGTTTTATGTACACTTATTTCAGTTAACAATTTGTCCTGATTTCTTCTTGGCATAGCGTAAGGCGCGTTTGAAAATAGAAGGCGTATTTTAAATTCATTACTCTTTAGCGCTTTTATGACGTGAAAGTTTTAAATTTTTGCGTNATTAATTACTCTTTAGCGCTTTTATGACGTGAAAGTTTGAAATTTTTGCATGAAACTCGATCGGCGCCCAGAATTTTGCTGCGTAGCGAAATTTTTACAGGAGTATCGTCAAAGAAACGTTATACATCCAAATAATAATTTTATATGATTTTCTTCAGAAAGTTTTTGAATTTTGACCCGAAAGAAAGCCCAGATTTATGCTATATTATAAGTACAAAAATAGCTATACTGAGGCTTAACAACTACTTCAATGCATAAGTTTGATATTTAAAAAACTCAACTAAATTTGTTAGAATCGTGATTCCCTTCCCGTGGCAAGGAAATCTGTAGAGCTTTTGAAATCGTTCTTTATTGTGAAACAAGCTTTTACCCGCGGCTTCACTCGCGTAGTTACAGTAACAAACTTATAGGGAGAAATAATGGTATTTGTTAGTAGACAGACACTGATCATAAACACAGAACAGAGCATTAACGATGTCATTTTTTGGTGCTAGAATCGCTCTCTTACATAGCCACAGGTCGTCATTTATATTTATTTGTAGATCTGGGTAAACGCTAGCAATCAGTTCCGTATCACTCTGCACCAAATTACTAAAATCCCCGTTAGTGACACACAGCCCTCGGCATGTGTTTCTAACAGCCCGTCTCCAATTTTTAATAGTGTATCAGCATAATGTCCTGCATCAACGTCATTGTAGAGGTGCGCTCTCATATTTGTCGTCAAGCTGAATTTCTTGACATTAGCCCATAAGCTTGACTACTTGAGACAGGCTTTGATTTCATCCGCAGGTGTGCCACTCTGAATCATCGGTAGAGTTTGGTGGAAGTCACCAGCCATTAATACAACTATTCCTCCCATAATGCCTGCATTGTTTCGTATATTCTGTATAGTTCGGTTTAGGGCCTCTATAGCTTTTTTTGTGTGACATGTACTTTCGTCCCACATTAACAACGTACATTGACGTAGCATTGTACCCCGAGCGCTATTTTAACTAAAAACATTGTCCTGAGGGAATGATATATTTTTTTGGGATAAAAAGTAGCCTATATCACTTCCCGACCCTCCAACTATCTCTGTGCAAAAAAAAAAAACGTCGATCCGTTTCTCCGTTGCGAAGTGAAAGAAGGGCAATCGAACAAACAAACACACTTTTGCATTTATAATATTAGTTACGATTACTGAACATCCTGACGTGGGGTTTAAGAAATACATCACAGAAACCATAACACGTGTTACATTTTTTTTGTATGTGTTAATGCATCTTTTGTTTATTAAAGTTTCCATGAAAAAACTACACAGGACTTATTAAAGTGACTTAGGGCGTTCTATTCCGTGCTGAAAAACTTTTTTTTTCTGACAATAAATGCAGCAAAATGATACCATCGCCAATTAGACTGGTTCCATGCTGCTTAATTGCAAGACTGCATGCCAGGTAGTGCCTCGTGCGTAGAGCCGATGAGGCTATTGATTCGCGTGCTATTGTCACCCTTAACACGCGTATGCTCCTGGATTTTTAGATTTCCTCCATAACCTCGCAGTACAAATTTCACATTTATATCCAACCCAGTCCAAATGGCTTCCAGATATTGCAAATAAGTAATATGCCTACACTTTGATCTGTGCTGTACGTAAGCTTACACAATTGCACAGTCTATCTTCGCAGTTTATCCACACTTTTTGAATTAAAAAAAATTGAAAAATCGCCTTTTTTATTACGTGTTTGGTTGTTTTCTAAATAAATTATGCGTCGCAAGCGTTTAAATAGGCTACTTCTGTTAACATAAAAGTGCCTTGTTTTTAACTTGAACTTGTATTTAATCAAGAAATGACAATACTTCGTTTATAATTAATACCAATAACGACAAAGAGAATATAGAGTAGGTGTGTTGGTAATGCCTCTTAATATATAGTTCTCGTGCAAAATATTATCAAACTGAGAACGCACGAATGCGGGGCGTTTTACCTTTGTTGTTAATTTTCCAGCCTTAGTTAAATGTTTGTTTGCGTGTGGTGGAGGAATAGCCTCCAAGTAGAGCTTCAGAAAAGTTGGAAGTATCCATGAATGGACTATATTTTAGTTATAACAACCTACGAGCTGTGGATGTGGCGTTGAGCTATATTGGCAGAAGCTATTCATAATATGCAGCAACAGCAAAGTTTACGATTCGGTTACCCACAGGAAAGAAAATTGGACACTCGTTTTCACTGCGTAGACTACAGTTGCAGAAAAAAACAACAACATATGCACAATTGTGGACACCTGTATCTAAAGAAAAGAGGACATAAATTTAGAACATTTTGTGATGTCGGCATAATTTGGCTGCAATTGCTGTTGCCACCTTTTTATTCGTTCAAGTAAAATAACGACTTATCTCTCCTGGACAATTAAAAATTATTAGAGTGAGTGAAGAAATTTGGGCTGCTCTTGACAGCCGATGAGGGTGAGGTGAGCATGGAGCAGCGCCGGAATGCAAGAGCGGGAGAAACGGGAGATCCCCGAAGAAAAAAAAACCCGCCAACCAGCGGCATCTTCCGCCACGATTTCCACGTGCGAAAATCCGGGGGCGATCACGCCGGGAATCGAACCCGGTTCGCCTTGATGGGAGGAGAGTAGTCGAACCACTACACCACCGCGGCCCCCTTACAAGAGGAAATTATCGCAAAGCTGCGGCGTTTCAAGAAAGTTTGGGAAGCTATTATTCATGCTCTGTCTTTGCAGAAAATTTCAGTACACTTTCAAGTTACATTTCGTTACATTTGAAACGCTACGTCTTTACAATTTAAGGCAGAAGGCCGTTACCAAGACGTGCAGTTTTGATACTATACTTATCTTCGGCAATCACAACTGAAGCTGACGATCCCTGGGAGAGGCAGACATCTTTCTCCTCTCACCCAGGCATGATCATACCTATATATACATAAAATAAACATACAACACAAACTCTGGCAATACAATCAATTACTAACAAAACTATTTTATTTAGCATTTCCGGTCACGCTGCCCAAAGACAATATTTATCGTCGTAGTACAGAGTTCGCTCATGCGCTTAAGTTCATGTTTAGGAAGTTCCGCAGCGCAGCGCGGCATTGTCGTCGGGAAGCACAAGTGTGTTGTGACGTCACGAGCGCAGTAGCGAGCGCTGTTAGGAGTTACGGCCACCCTGACGGGCGGAAACAGAAGTCGGTTGTCGACGTACGTCAGGTTGAGTGCAGACGTATGCGGACCTCAGCAGCGCGGTATCCGCCGTCGTGTACGGTTCTGATTCTTGACCTAGGTGCCGTAGGCGCGGATGTGTTTGTGGCGTCCCATTTGACGTCGAGTTTAGCGCAATTACGATTATAATGTTACGGAAGTTTTGAGATGTTTTTTTAAAATTGTTGTGGTATTCGATGGCTAAACAGGCTACGTTCCTGCGGCCAGGCGCTTTTGTGCCCCATTAGAAGAAGTGAAGTACGCGGGTTTTGTCTTCCGCGTTTAACCGGGGAGCATTCGACTCCTGGTCGCCTCCGTCGTCGGCGGTGTTCGCCGTAGTGGACCTGCTATGTAAATTTCCAGCACGATCAAGGTCGTCACAAGGTAACGTTCCAGTGGCTTCATATTGTACGTATCCCAAACGTGATTAATAACCGTTGATGTCGGGCAGGATAAGTGGACGACACGTTCATACAGGCAGTTCAAATGCGGGTGAAAAATTGCACGAGACAAAACGTATCTCAACTGTTACAAAATTCAAATCTGGTTTTATAGTTTTCATGAGCGAACCTCTTTCCGCCTTGGATAGATTCACGAGGGAAAGAGATGTAGAAAGAGTAATAATAATAAAAAAAGATGCTTCACGAAAGATTAATGACTAAAAATCGGTTACATAATGTTGATATGTGGAGTGCTCGAAAAATGTTACCCAAGTCCATTTTTATTTTTATTTCTTGTCTGGAATCAGACAAAACTGGTTCTGTCTCCTTAATAATATACAAACAAATAACAGAAAACAAAGATAACAAATACATATCTTCCAGACGATAATTGCGTATATACAGAATGTAAGGTAATTCGTGGATATGGACTGCACTACACGAATCTATGGCCAAAACTAGGTACAAAATATTATTTGGTAAAAATGCGTAAGGACCTTAGTTTACGAGAAAAACCACATTCAAGTAGATAAAATGATTTTCATCCACGTTAAGCACAGCATACATCATCAGCACACAAAACGTCGAAACGTCATAAGAGGTGTTCGAAGTTTGCTCTGCCCATAGCAATGCACTTATCCGCATGTTGGATGCATGCAGCATGCACGGAGCTCGGCCGCCGGATGCACCCATGGCCATTGCCATGCCGCAGTACTCACTGCATGTGAACTCCATGGCCTCCTTGGCTCTACTGAGCTCAGCTCGTTCCCTTACCGTATGCCTTACGACCGACACATTAAGTGCAACATTGCCACATCACCTCACCCTTACCTAATTGGAATACCACATGTTCGCTACAGTGGTTTCTGGACCTTTCGTGGCGTTTTTCGCGTAAACGAAGGATCATATGTATTTTTACGCAAGAATATTTTCTACTTAGTGTGGACCATAGATTCGTGTGGTGCAGTCCGTGTCCACGAATTACCTGACATCCTGTATTTGTATTAACTACGGGTAAAACTGTATGTTAAATCGGAAAGTGTAGGAGAGCCCATGCTCTAGGCTACCTTTGTCATTTCGAGGCCAAGGCCTTTTGCACAGTTACATGACACGAAGGCAGCAGCAAGCTTTGACGTGGTGAACTGAACGTTGATGATACTTTATGGTTACATAAAAAAACTATAGAACAACATTTTATATAAAAAATAATGCCCATAATCCCATGTTTTAACGTTAACACTGCTTCGTTACATAACATATATTTGTGCATGCGTATAAGTGTACACGTATATAAATGTACATATGTTATTGTTGGCAGTAAAAAAGGAAAAATAGCTATCTATCCTAACGTCTTTCTAAAAGGTTTTTTTATCAAGCTTTTATATTTATTTTTATTTTGTCTTTACAACATACTTTATTTTGAAGCAGTTTGAACGGAACATTAGTGTGGAATGTATAAAACTTATACTGAATTTTAACAAGGTGGACCGGGTTCGATTTCCGGCGTGGTCGCTCCCGGAACTTCGCTTTGGGAATCATGTCGAACGATGCCGCTGGTTGGCGGGTTTTCTCGGGGATCTCCCGTTTCCCCCGCCCTTGCATTCCGGCGCTGCTCCATACTCACCTAACTTCACCCTCATAAGCTATTAAGGCCTCCATCTTAAGAACTGCCCAAATCTCCTCACTCTACTAAGTTTTAACATGCATCCAGTTTGGACTTATAGTTCTGAAAATTTTTTAATACTTTTATTCGCTTCAAATTTGGCAGTTAATGTGTTACATGCCTACTCACTGTTTAGCGACATCGATAAGTCAGTTGTTTAAAGTATAAATTATAATTAGTTTGGTATCAGCGAAACCGCAGTCACTTTTATATATAAAGTGTTGTTTATTAACATACCACCCTAAATGCCATTCGGCTGACATGAGAGTTGTTCACTCACAAGTTTAATCTAAATATTGAATTGTAATAAATACTAACCATGAGGTTTCCTCACTCAGGAAAGTCATTTTCAACCAAACTACGCCACGCATGTTGAACCGAAAGGAATTAATACTTATAGGGCATTAAGATAAAAAATTAACATGTCATTAAATTAATCTCTAAAGTATTTTCGCCGCTTGACAACCACCAAACATCATGAAATAAAAATAAAGTGACATGTTAATGGCAGATTTCTTCTATTTTAAATGAACATTAAAAAATTACGGTGTAGTTAAAATATATATATATTTACATGACTATCAAGAATTGTGTAGTTGGAGGAAGTACTACTTATTATCTCTGGAATCCTCTCAANTACGCAAGAATATTTTCTACTTAGTGTGGACCATAGATTCGTGTGGTGCAGTCCGTGTCCACGAATTACCTGACACTCTGTATATGTATCAACTACGGGTAAAACTGTATATTAAATCGGAAAGTGTAGGGGAGCCCATGCTCTAGGCTACCTTTGTCATTTCGAGGCCAAGGCCTGTTGCACAGTAACACGACACGAATGCAGCAGCAAGCTTTGACGTGGTGAACTGAACGTTGATGATACTTTATGGTTACATAAAAAAACTATAGAACAACANGCAGCAGCAAGCTTTGACGTGGTGAACTGAACGTTGATGATACTTTATGGTTACATAAAAAAACTATAGAACAACATTTTATATAAAAAATAATGCCCATAATCCCATGTTTTAACGTTAACACTGCTTCGTTACATAACATATATTTGTGCATGCGTATAAGTGTACACGTATATAAATGTACATATGTTATTGTTGGCAGTAAAAAAGGAAAAATAGCTATCTATCCTAACGTCTTTCTAAAAGGTTTTTTTATCAAGCTTTTATATTTATTTTTATTTTTTCTTTACAACATACTTTATTTTGAAGCAGTTTGAACGGAACATTAGTGTGGAATGTATAAAACTTATACTGAATTTTAACAAGGTGGACCGGGTTCGATTTCCGGCG
>NQII01004005.1:178754-221980 GCA_002778355.1 Clitarchus hookeri
CTGTCCCCTCTCTGCCCCTTTACACACTACGTCACGCAAAGCTCGTTTCTGTAGGTATAGTCTTGAATCAGAGTTGCCAACGTGGTGATTTTCTCACCAGATCTGGTAATTTCAAACGTCAAATGTCATATTTGCCACAGGTCGAAAAGTTAGTGATGTCTGTAAACTTCTGGTGGAAGATCTGGCGATTTTAAAGAAAACTGATAATTTTTTTCTTCAGGTTAACAGATTATTGCACTTTTGTGTCTTTAGGATTGTTCGTTTCTCAGGAATATATTACGTACGCTTGGGGAAAGCCTGTGAATCTCTTCACAAGCAAGTTACATGTTTTATTGCGTTCGATTAGTCGTGTGGGCTCTCTCTTGCGGGAGTGACGATACAGTTTTTGCTCATTCTTAAGCTGGGTTTTGAGAACCTTTCAATTGTATCCATTTACACAGCTTGAGAGTAGTCTAGCGAATACGTTATTAAAGTATTTCAGACGGGATTATTTTGCTTTAAATTTTTAATTGTTTCAATTTCTGAGAGTGGTATTTATATATGGCGGCCAGCAGATTTCACGAGCAATAATAGATAATATTTAAAGCCGCTACTAACAAATATTTTATGTGTTTTGTCTAAATAATTTGAAATATACTGAGATTACGATCTTGCGAATTTATGGCGAATTGTGTATACGGAATTAGACTTTTTTTTCCCAAAAAAGTTGGCATGCCTGGTAGTCTTGTTTGGTCGGCCAGATCTCGCGGAATAAATTACTCCAATGGGGTAGGCGTTTGTTCCCTCTCATCTGCCAGCCCTTACTAATGTTTGTTCCACTCAGGTTGGGAAGCGCAATGCTTTTAGTTTGGCAACTAAATATTTTTTCCACTAGCTAAGCGATAGTGTCGCATGTGTGCCGGATTTTTTTTCTATTTTCTACGTTAAAAAAACGAAATAATTGCAATAATCATAAATCAAATATAAAATAACTACGTAACTAATTACAATTTTTCTCTTTTTAATATTCACGTAGTTTAAAATTTTAATTAAAAGTGGTCTCTTTGGAACACTGCGCACCTAGCGGCGGAAATTTTCCCTATGCCAAACTCTCCTATAAGAAAACTCTATTTGTTCCTAACCTGAGTGGAATTAACCTTACCCTTACGAAACACCGAGCCCGAGCCGTAGAGACGATCAGCCATCACGAACTCCGAAATCTCGCTCTCGCCGAGAAATCGCCATCGATTAACCCGAGACGCGTTACGAGTCCTGTTATAATCGCCGTTGAAAATAAGGGCGATCGTGCAATCGCTTGTACGCCGGCAAAATAAGGCAAATCACAACCACCCGATGTGGGGCGAAACGTTTTAATCGCGATTAATCACGGAAAGGAAATTCACGGATTTGTGGATAGCGTCGTGACCGGAGCACGGCCTGCCGTGACGAAGCTTGACAACGCAAGGAGCTTTACCAAGTCCTGAAAAAAAAAGTTCTCACGCAGTTATATGCTATTTATGGTAATGTGAGCACTTTTTGAAGCCTTCTTAGTTGAAATAATAGTTAATAAAAATATTTTATTGTAGCCTTAGGTGTTAACTTTCGAGGCCAGTGAAATATACACATATACACTGTATTTATTACTTACATGGAAATATTTATTTTGAAACGAGGTGGAAGGAAACAAAATGGCTGATAGGAGAAAATGTAATTAGGGTCTCAAAAATGCTCACTTTACTGTGAACAGCCTTTAGAAATCAACACACAACAAAAATATCTCGAGTAGAAGGGGCATAGGCAAGGAGTGTGATAGGGGCGGGGGGATCGGGATGATCTCCTTCCCCGAGACCCCGAATGTTTGATAATTATTGCAGTTGATATTGCCAAGTTGGTATGTAACTTCCGTACCTTGCTGGTCTTGCGTGAGTAACATACGTTGAGATGTTATTTTAATTTTGATAACTTGAAAGTTGTGCCAGGTAAATAAAATGCTGTAGTTTGCAGCATGTATTTATACATCTTTTTTACACATTTCGGCTCGACAATAAACTAATGTCGAAGGAACACGCATATTTTTGCCATGAAATAAGCTTAATTATTACTACATGTTAGTCTTTGAAATAAAACTATTTCCCCTGATGAGAAACCTCGAGACTACCTCTTGAAATGTGATCATTAACAAGTCTCTAATTTCGTTAGCAATCCCCTCCCCCGAAAAAAAATTTTCCCTGCACTTTCGATCGCCCCTTTCGAAAAATGAACCTCCGTACGCCACTGTCTATAAGGCGTAACCAAGTGCAATCTCGCCTGTAGAAGAACGCTTGTATCGTTTGGCGCTTGCTTACCTGACGCTTGAAGTGCATTGCAGAGCGTTTGATATTCACATTTTTCCACAAAACTATTAAACGTGTGTCAAGTGTGCTGATCTGCGATTAGAACACGCACTTCGTATACGAGGCTTGTTGAGTGTTTTCAAGACGTCACTCACATTTGAAAATCACAATTTCAGAGCACTCCGGCATAGCTAAAAAATTGCATTTTCAAGGCTCTGTATCTCAAAAGAGTTACCTGAAGAGCAGTGAAGTTGTCCGCTTTGCATAGTAGAAGTCGTATATTTGCAGCCTGATAAGTGCATGGTAAATTTTCAACACTACGTATGGTTAAAAACTTTATTAAAGTTCAGGAAGTTAGCTGAAAACATTATTTATATAGAAACGCCTGTTTTGGTTTACCCTACGGGTTTAATTTAAGGCACGAATGCATAAATTAATCTTGAAGTTAAGGTAAAAGACCACAAATATATTGTGATGATGTTTAAAACGTATATTAAAATTTACAGATCAAACATTTGGTTGAAGTTTAGGTCCCCGATATCATGCCTTCTTCGCTAATGGGTGGCTGTGTGAGTAAATTGAAGGATGAGCGAAATTAGTGTGTTTATATCCGATGTCTTTAAAGTTTTATCGTTGAGCTCAAGACATGTAACGGTCCTAATTTTTGCAAACATTATCATGCGTACATCCCAGCCACTCTCACACTTCACCAGACAATATCTTTGTTACTAACTGGACATACTCATTGGGAGAACGTCAGTTATTTTGCATACCAATGTAGGATGTTTAGAGCCAACTATTAAAAAATAATAATAACCTTAGTGCGGGATGGGTTTTCCTTGTGAGAAAAATTTTCTGTTTTCTCTTGCCTGTCTGATTTACACTTTCGTATTTACGCTGAAAAAATATTATGAATGTTGTTTTTTTCCCCTTCAGATAATTAAGTATTTTAATCAAGTTACTGCTGGTATAGAGTCACAAAGCCCTGAAATGTCTACACAACACATCACTGCAAATTAACAAAACACATCTACGTCGGCTTGTGCGCCTAGTCTCACACAACACTCAGTTACTGCAACAGAAAACGNGCAAATTAACAAAACACATCTACGTCGGCTTGTGCGCCTAGTCTCACACAACACTCAGTTACTGCAACAGAAAACGTATAGGTGATTGGCGTGCTAAATACTACTGCCTGGATAGAAATAATAATAATGGCGTGTGGGGAACTGGGGAGTGCACCCAGGGCAAGGCAACACCCTCCGAGTGACGGTCTTTCCAGCTGGGACCCGTAGGTGACCGTNACCCAGGGCAAGGCAACACCCTCCGAGTGACGGTCTTTCCAGCTGGGACCCGTAGGTGACCGTCATCCCCGGACACGACAGAAATGATACCCTAGAATGGAGCGGCGCTGGAATGCAAGGGCGGGGGGAACGGGAGTACCCCGAGAAAACCCGCCGGCAAGCGGCATCATCCAGCACGATTCCCACATGCGAAAATCCGGGGATTGAACCCGGGTCGCCGTGGTGGGAGGCGAGCGCACTGGCCACTACGCCACCGCTGCCCCACCCTGGATAGAAAGAATTCACACACCCATAAATGGTGAACGAAGTTGTAGTATTTCGAATCACACCTTCTCACGAAACCTTTGCAAGTAAAACAGTGGCCCGTAGCGTGCCAAGCATTATCCTCTGATGATTTTTAAATGCAATACACTTTCATGTGATCTTTGAAAGGCGTGCACAGAGGATGTAGTCCATTCACGGTTACTTCAGACTTTGCTGAAGCCCTGCTTTAATTCTACGTTTAGGATATTCCTCCGCCTCATGCAAACAATGCTTAACCGAATCTAGAAAATTACACCTAACGGATAATGCACCACATNAGGATATTCCTCCGCCTCATGCAAACAATGCTTAACCGAATCTAGAAAATTACACCTAACGGATAATGCACCACATTCGTGCGCACTCAGTGCGATGATATTTTGCATAAGAACTATTTCCTACAAGGGATTACAAACACATTCTTTTTCTCTCTGTTTTTATTCATGTTAATTATAAATGAAATATTACAATTTGTAGATACAATGTAAGTTAAAGTTCAATTTAACCAAAACTAAGGTACTCTTATGTTAACAGAGGTATGAAACGCTTATAGGAATATGTAGGAATCAACCAAACACGTCATACGTGGGGTTATTTTTAAAATGCTTGATTCAAAAAGTAGNCTTATAGGAATATGTAGGAATCAACCAAACACGTCATACGTGGGGTTATTTTTAAAATGCTTGATTCAAAAAGTAGGAAGAAACCTCGAATAGACTACATACATTGTTAAGGAGCCCGCTCATACCTGGTGCTATTATCGCGTTTGAAGGTAAGAAGCGCGGTGGCGATAAGGGCGACACTGCTACNGGAGCCCGCTCATACCTGGTGCTATTATCGCGTTTGAAGGTAAGAAGCGCGGTGGCGATAAGGGCGACACTGCTACTCGCATCAAGTGCGCCATCGCCGCTACGCGCAAAGCAGTTCCGAACCGGCGTGCAGTGTTCTCGTCGTGCTGAGTGCACCAGCGGGAATTCAAGAAGTGACCTATCCCGTTATTGGTTGAAAGTCGATAGCAAAGTTCAATACAGGCTCCGATCGTAGTTGTGCTATCGCCCGCGTAGTATGTTTGAAAATGCGGTAGTCTGAAAAAAAAAAAAATTTGTTTAACGAGTTTGGAGTGTTCCAAAATAATAGTCATAGCACGTGCAACTTCTTTTAAGGCACTATTCACTCCTCGTCTGGGTTGTGTTTTCTTTTCGTCGGTAAACATATCGGGGGGCACGTTTAATAGTTTCGTCCGAAAACCCGTGTTTCGAACACGCTGCAGCGCATTTCTGGCGCCAGGTAGGCGAGCCCCTTAAACCTGTATTGGGCACACGTCCCGTTAAAATGCTATATGGACAACGATAAAAATTTCGCGAGATTTCTTACAAAGTGTATTGTAAANTATTTCTGGCGCCAGGTAGGCGAGCCCCTTAAACTTGTACTGGGCACACGTCCCGTTAAAATGCTATATGGACAACGATAAAAATTTCGCGAGATTTCTTACAAAGTGTATTGTAAAGCATTAATGAATAGCCGTTAACTAGCACGTATTGCATAATAATTATTTTTGTGGCATACTACGTGTAAAACAGCCTTTACGCAGCAGAGGTATAGTTTTTTCGCGGTTTCTTCGCACTTTTTGAAACAAACCTTTGACAAATCACCCCATGTATGAAGTGTTTGGTTATCTCCTAAATATGCCACGTATCACAAGCGTTTTATAATTCTGTTAACACAAAATTATCTTATTTTTCTTTAAATTTAAGTTTTATCTATATTTCATTTATATATTATAATATTTCATCTATAATAAGTATGAATACAAACAGTAAGACAGCATCGCGTGTTGGTAGCGCCTAGTAAGAAATAGTTCTCATGCAAAATATTATTACAACTGAGTGCGCACGAATTTGCTGCGTTGTTCTATGGTGTAATTTTCTAGACTTGGTTAAGCTTAGTTTGCACGAGGCGGAGGAATATCCTGGAAGTAGAACTTTAGCGGGACTTCATAAAAGTGTGAAGTAACCGTGAATAGATTATATCAATATTTCTCCTCGTACGAACTTCGCCAGAAGGCACGTAGCGTGCTCGTAGACGTTGCGAAAAACAGGAAAGCTGACGTTTCCAACCGCTGTGTCTCCGCTCGTGGGGTCAGGCGGCAAATTGCATTCCGCGGTTCTCTGGGTTCTACAGCAGGCCGTCTCGGTACTGCCTGTCAGTCATTACACGTGGTGTCGGCGCCGGCGGAGAGAGGTTCTATAACGCCAACAGGCGGGGTTAAATGCTATATTGACGCAGGCTGTTCACGGTAATGTGAGCAGTTTTGAAATCAACCTTTCAGAAAAATCACCGATAGTAACTGCCTACATGTTAACACAAGCAATGGTGGCAATACCTGCAGTTAAGTTGACGGCGAACTACGAGAAGTTTAGTTCCACATCTTAACGCCTTACCAGTCTCGTAGTTAAAATTTTTTGTCACCTGCAATTCGGTTTCTTTTTGCTGAATGCAAATAATGAAGCTTGGCGTTATTGTACGATATTTATGTTACGTGGCCCCTTATTTTATTTAGTTTTTTTTTTCTTGTCTGCACTTCCGTGTCAACGTAACAGTGAGAATAAAATTGAAATTTACTTTGTCGTCGATCATGCGGTGTCATTGTCGTGACAAGTTTACTGTTTACTATTAACCAAACGAGATTTTTTTTTGTGTGATAAATTAAATTTACAATGCTCTGTGGTGAAAAAAACCATATTTAGAAGCAGCAAATCACTTGGGAAGGCAAATAAAGTGTTTCTATAATATATACAAGGCCTACATCAATCCGGAGTAGACCAAGAATGAACAACTTTAAATTTTAATTCTGAGGTTTTTTATTTTGAGGTAATATCTGAAGTTTGCTACGAAACATAACTTCAACCAGGAGAGAGAACAAATTCTAACCTTTTGTAATATTAAAAACTTTAGAAAAATTTAAAGAATCACGTTTCGATGGGAATGGTTTCTTGATTGGAAGTTGTCGTTGAACTCGCAGAACATTAACCTCGAACAATCTGTTCTCATTTTAACACGACGTGAGACGAAATTTTTCTGAAAGAGAACTTCGGGTGAGAACAGAAGATGAAAAGTATTGTCAGGTTCAAAACAAAAATACATTTCTTTAAATAGGCCAAACATCATTTGAAGAAACGGCAAAATTGATTTTGTTCTGCCAACCAAATACAGAGTTAACGAATCCAACAAACTGCATTCACCTGAAAATAACTAAATTGAAATTTAATTAAAGGTTTCGTGATTGATTATTAACACTTCTGCTTTACTCTGGTAGGCTAGTCGGGGTACTGGGGAATGGTGGGTTCTTTACATATACAGACAATTTCAAAGTACAACTAAAAACGACATACACATCAATGACTTACGTGGGAGACTACTGAAAACCTCATGGTTGAAAATAACACATTAGTGACATAGGCATGGCAGTCGCTGGTTTGGTTCACATAAAATAGTGCTAGGCCAAACAAACCTTTCAGTGCAGCAGTGTGGACCCCAAAAATTAATAATTGTATTTTTGAACCAATCATTGTTCAACTTGTACACATTATATTTGATGACATTAGTAGAGGGATTATAGGGACTTTAGAACATCGGGACCTGGAACTGGTTCCACTAACACCCAGCTGCATATTGTTCATGTTGTTTTTGCTTCAAGCGGAAACAGCATGTTGGTTTCTATTTCATTTTAATAATAATGGTTCTTAATTGATGTTATTGAGTGATTGAAGATATTTGGACGGCTCTTAACACCGAGGTCTTTAGAGGTGATGAGGATGAGGCGAGATGAATATGGAGCAACGCCGGAATGAAGGGGTGGGGGATACGGGAGGCCCCCGAGAAAACCCGCTGACCAGCGGCATCGTCCGGCATGATTCCAACATACGAAAATCCGGGAGTGAATAGAACCCGGTTCGCCTAGGTGGGAGACGAGTAGTCTAACCACTACACCACCGTGGCTACGATGTTATTAGTTATAAAATGATGTGCATGTGTAAATGCTGTGAATGCACGGATTGTAATGTGTCGGCGTGTGTGTGTGTTGACAGTAGGCAGACTGCGGACGGAGCCGAACGACGCCGTGACTCTCCGGCGCAGCCTGAGCGAGCGGCTGTCGTCGACCTCGCACGCGTCGCTGCACCTCCCCGGCAGCCGGCGGTCCGTCCTCTTCAACGACACGATGAGGCTGCGCTTCCAGCCGCCCCAGCGTCCGNCTCAGCATCTTCGTGAAGAAGGAGCACCGGCTGAGCGACCCGGGCCCTCCGCCGTCGACGCTGAGGCTGCAGGTCGCCACCCCGGAGACCCTCTTCGCGGAGCGGCCCGACGAGGAGATCCGCACCGTGGTGAGCGTGGGCCCTCCTCCCCAGCACGACGTACACCGGCTGGAGGTGAGGAACCTCGACTGTGGTGCGAGTCCCCAGCTGCCGGGCTCCACGTCCATCATCATCAACGGCAACGACAGGCCGAACCTCGGTAAAACTTCGGTGGTGATCGGGGACAATGGCGGGGGGATGGTGACCGTCAATAGGGTGACTATCAGCGTGGGGGGTAGCCCCGCAATGCAGAGAAGTTCGTCCTGCACCTTCATAGACACGTGCGGGAAAGTCAGCTNTCAATAGGGTGACTATCAGCGTGGGGGGTAGCCCCGCCATGCAGAGAAGTTCGTCCTGCACCTTCATAGACACGTGCGGGAAAGTCAGCTGTGTCCCGGTAGAAGTGGACGATTCCAGTTCCTTTAGCGTGTCGTCTCACGCGACGACAGTAATCCCTATTTCCTCGCCCCAGAGGACTCTGGTCATCCTTGACCACTGCAGCAATGTGGAGGTCACGGGGGTCGCCGACGAAGGCGTCGGCGGGAGCACGTCGCAAGACAGTGCGTCGNCCAAAGTACGGAACCGGTAGTTGTACCCGACTACGAACCAACCAAAGACAAGGCCCACGTATCGCACAGTTATACTTCCAGGTGCGTCATAGAGGACGCTAAATCTCACCTGGACGATGAGGACGCCATTTTGGACCCGGTCGAAGCCGTGCGGCGAAATCTCGTCCCTCACGTCTGCGGCAAGGGCGACGGGAATTCTTCGCCGAGACAAGAACCTCCCGCGGATGCGGACGACGACAACATTTCCCTGCTGTCGGAGAAGCTGAAAGAGGACTTCTACCTGGTGACGCCGGCGATCTCCAGGTGTTTCGACAGCCGGCCGTCCAAAGAGCACATCGAGGTGCCGGAGGCGCTGCTGGAGACGACGGAGGACGAGGAGGACGACATCACGGACAACGAGGACTACGAGCTGTCGTCCACGCAGTCGACCATCGCCGCCGACGACCGCCACGACGACGGTTCGTCTTCCGTTAAAGACGAGGCGGATGAATCGTTCGCGACTCGCTTGGCTCTGTCTCGGCCACGGTTCGTCGTCGAGGACAAAGACGCGCAAGACGAGGAGGACGACGACGAAGACGACGAGGAGAACTTGTACGAGAGCATCAAGGACCACATCTACGAGGAGATCGGGGACACTCCGCCGCCGCTGCCGCTGTCTCCCCCGCCATCGCTGGACGCTGGCGGGAAGCTCAGCTCGCGGTCCATCTTCGAGGGCGCCTCCAAGTACGACATCCTGAGCTACCTGGAGGGCGCCAAGGAGCGCGGCATCGTCCCCGAGGACTGCTACTACAGTGGCGGCAGCACCAACAGTGACGAGCCCCTGGGGCTGGGTGACCTCTGCGTCAACAAGGGTCTGGCGAACGACCTGGGTGACCTCAGCAGCAGGGTCAGCCACCTCAGCAACAACAGCGACTCGAGCGAGGACAGCTGCAACCTCATCATCACCAGCACGGACGACGAGACCTGTTCGGACAAGGTGAGTGCTCCTGTGTACGCGTTTCGTGAGCCCCACCATGTAAGTATTGTTCGGAAATTAGCTGCCGAGATTATTTCAGTAGCGCTACAAGCAGATCATAGCAACTTTCACAACACATTGCTGTAAAAGGCTGTTCACGCTAAACTGGGCACTTTGGAAGGCCCTGCTTAAGTTCTACTTGTATGCACATTGAGTAGACTATTCTTCCACCATATGTATAACTAACATTGCCATAGGTTTCGGCACTTTATTCACACGTCGGTGAAGTGAAACTCTGAAATTATTAGGAAAATTATTATTTACATATTTGTGTCTCTTACGCCTATATGCATTAAAAACAGAAATAATTTCAGTATTTATAAATGTCACCAAACTCTTTTAATTAAACGTTAAGACATTGGACTACCTTCCTCCCGGGGTTACCAACTTAACAGAACGCTTGCCAGTCAGTGTGACCGTTAAAATATATGCAGGTAGAGGAAGTGACATTTCTCAATGGATGATTTCAAAAGTGTTCAAATAATCACGAGCAGTCTAAAAATGTGCGGAACTAAAGTTGAAATGTAACCAGAAAGAACTGTAAACTTTAAATTGATTACAAACATGGATATACATAAACGATTTTGTATATTCCTTAAAACAGTATATTTTAAAAATGCTATATTTCAATTGTAGTGTTACAAGAAAGATTTTGCCAAATACTTTCCAAGGAGTTAATTGTAAACGTACAAAATATAATTACGAAGCTTTGCAACGTGTCGCTGGTTTGATTCCAGCTCCAGTCATTGGTTTTAATATTAACTTAGCTTAAGCTTTGCATGTCATATACCACCTTGATAGATTTTTGATCATAGAGTCAAAGCTGTCAGTAACAAATAATGTTTCTATATTACGCTGTATTTTATCAAATGTAACGGAAAAGAAAAAAAAACCCTTCAATTCAGATTTACTTCTGTATAGAGTTTGCGTACAGTTTTCGCATCCCAAACAAAATTTTGTCTCGGTGTGAAGGTTAACTTAAAAACTACAACTGGTTAATAACAGCTCAGCATCGGCCAACATATCAAAATAAGCGTTCTTAATGTTTGCGAATGTCAACAAAGTAATATCTTGAAGGCTATCAGAATGACGGCTTACTTAATAACAAATAGTGCTGACACTACCAGTACTGCGACAGTAGCAAAAAAATCTCAGCCCGATTAAGGGATCGCGCTTATGTTATCCGGTTAGCTTTCGAATGATTTAGCCCCTCTTGACTGCAGAAAGGGAATCGGAAATGAGTATGAAGACAATCAGTACCTCCGGCTATTCTCAACAGTACTCTTGAGAAAACAGAAGGATTGTATAAGCTGAGAAATTCAACTTTTCTAACAAGCATTCCGGCAAAAATCTAAAAAGGTGATTATTAAGAAAAGAGTTTTAACGTGTCTGTGATTTCAGTATGCGTCTCGAATACTGTTAAAGTTTGATTGGTCAGCTTCTTTCGCTTTTTGTTTGAAAAATAGTAGTTTGTGGAGCTTATTAGCAGGATGACTATAAATTTAAAATAATGCAAACAAAATCACCTGACGCTCATATCCCAAGTTAGACTATTGGTTGAGAAGAAATAGTTTTTTTTTAAATTTCCCATGCATAAATTTATATTTAAGAGTTTTACAGGATGTTCGGAAACTCACTGCCGAAACTTCAGACGTAGNTTAAATTTCCCATGCATAAATTTATATTTAAGAGTTTTATAGGATGTTCGGAAACTCACCGCCGAAACTTCAGACGTAGTTTATTTGGACCAATAGTAACACAAAAGCCCGATACACTTGTATTTGGAAACGTATTTTTATATCAAATAGTTTTGTTCGAATTTGCAGCGTACAGCGCCTGGAGTACAAGACGGTGCGATCATGCGTGTAGGACAAGTTGCAGAGGAAGCAGGCGCATGACGCTGTGTATGTACTAATATATAGGATGATTCTAATATCACGGGGCAAACATTGAGGGGTGGTAGAGCTCACTAAAACCAACAATTATTGTATAGGAATATATGGGCGGAAGTGACGCGTTGAGGCACAAACACAAAAACATAACACTTTAACGGAAACATAAAATGTTCATTAGCAGCATACTTAACGATTGATTCCGTACAGAAAATATTAAAACAGTTGCTGGAAATGCATCCACCAACAGTCACGNTGGGGCAAACATTGAGGGGTGGTAGAGCTCACTAAAACCAACAATTATTGTATAGGAATATATGGGCAGAAGTGACGCGTTGAGGCACAAACACAAAAACATAACACTTTAACGGAAACATAAAATGTTCATTAGCAGCATACTTNTTTAACAGAAACATAAAATGTTCATTAGCAGCATACTTAACGATTGATTCCGTACAGAAAATATTAAAATAGTTGCTGGAAATGCATCCACCAACAGTCACGCATGCTTGGCGACCTCTACATATGGCGTGATTGGCTGACAATGGTGGCGTGCGTGAAATACCCGGCGTATTTGAATCTGTTCGCCAATCACTCCACCGACGCTACCAAGCTTGCATTACTGTCGGTGGCAGCAATTTTGAGCAATTATTATAAACATTGCTGTAAAAAGGCATTTAGCGGCGACGTTGTAAATAAACAATGTGTTGCATTTCATGTGTTGTTTTTGTGTTTGTGCCTCAACGCGTCACTCCCGCCCATATATTCCTATGCAATAATTGTTTGTTTTAGTGAGCTCTAGCACCCCTCAATGTTTGTCCCATGATTTTAGAATTACCCTGTAGTGTCGCGCGCCTACGACTTATGCAACTTGTCCTACATTCGTGACCGCACTGTATTGTTCTCCAGGCGTTATACGCTGCAATTTTGAACACAACTATTTGATATACAAATACGTTACCGGATATAAGTGTATAGGGCTTTTGTGTTACTATTGGTCCAAATAAACTATGTCTGGAGTTTGGGCGCTTGGTTTGAACATCTGTATACTTCGCATGCCGCTGTGTTATTGTTTGGTGTAATAAGCTATCTTCAGACAGTATCATTAGTATGGTAATTATTTGTCCTGCTACTGTAATGCGTTCTCTTTTGAATCTTTAACACGTAAGAATCTCAAACCGTTTGTAAATGTCATTACATATGCCGAACACCAGGGTAGTGCTAAACGAAAACTGCGAACNGTAAGAATCTCAAACCGTTTGTAAATGTCATTACATATGCCGAACACCAGGGTAGTGCTAAACGAAAACTGCGAACATAATTATCAAACAGCCGGCATGCAGGGCAGACATTTGAAGCCACAATAACAATGTGATTCTCCCCCATGTGCCTTTCGAGTCGAAGTAATGATGTTTGAACGGTGATCTATGAAAAGAACACAAACTTCAGACGGGGCATGAATTGTATTTTCAAGACATCACGCATATTAGAAACAGTGAATATAAAATTGACAAGACAGCTATCAAATATAGATCACAATCTCCAGCAAAATAGGCCTATATGAAGTAAACCAAAGCCCCCGAAGAACCCACTGTCAGCTACCTGGCCTTTATCCCAAACACACTATATATGCCTCCCTAACTGGCAGACATGACACGTAGGAAACGGGATTAGCAAAGCTACACATACTGAAGATAGAAAATTGGACAGAGATCCCTTTTTATGGGTTGGGGGATTGAGGTAGAATGCAGAGTAGGTTTCTTTGTTAAAAAATCAATTATAATGAAGTGATAAAATTACTGCGCTAAGCAAAGTAATGCGTATAAAATTGAAAATACAGCTTTCAAATATAAATAACTAAAGTGCGTGATCTACTGTACACTTTGATAGCTGCCTTGTCGATTTCATATGCATTATTTTGCTTAGTTAGCTGATTTTTACTACATTAACAATATTGCAAACACTATTTCATTACCCTTCCAAACAAAAAAAATGCCTTTTAAGCGTGCAGTATTTCAAAATATACTGAACTAAATGCAACGGAAATATGCTTTAAATATACAGTTAACTTTCTTTTTTGTACGATTTTTTCGCAGTTTTATGAAATTGTTTAAATTAACAAGTTGCGCTGCTAGCCAGGGTTTCGGAAACGTGAAACGGTGGCGTTTTTTTTTTTTTTTTTTTTTTTTTTTGCAATTGTAGCCAGCCTGTGAAGCAGGGCGAACAGTTGGTAGTACACCGAACACGCTGTTATCTGCTGCAGTTTCGGCTCCGGAGGATCCAGACCATTGTTTGCTCCCCGGGGTCATTTACATAATCTGTTCAAAAATACAGGGTTCGCTTATAGAGGCGCATCACTTGCAACCCTGCGAGCGAAGAGTGGACTCGGAAATTTACCTTCAGCGTGCCGGGTTACGTTTAACTGGTCGAACAAATTACAGTTATTTTGTGCTCCTCTTGCCATTTAAGTTATTAGATGTGGTCTTGTTGCGACTTAATTGTGAGCGTGCTACTACAATTTAAGGAAACTATCCAGTATTTTTCTTACGCTGTACTATTGCTACAAGGGCATGTTAATTGTCGAGTAATCATTATTGATTTATCCGTATTTACTCGGGAAACAGAATTTATAAATAAATATCACAATGAAAAGTACGTGGTCTAAATTAAAAATTGAGAATTTTTGGAAAGTACTGCTGATGTTTTCAATTAAAAAAATCTGACATACTTAAGTTAATAGCATCAGCAAATATTTAACGTACATGGATGTCAGTGCTCAGTTTTGAGGCGAGCTGACGTTTGAGAGGTGATTAGAGTTGGAAAGTAACAATCTTTCGGTTAATTACTCTGTAATTTAGAGTACGCGGTGCTTTCTAAACACAGAGTCCTTGAGCACGCTCGCTTGTGTGACGAGGTAAGAAATGCAATTATGTTTGTGTAACGTCGTGGCATTTGAATTACCAGATTGAGTATCCTTGCAGCCTCTTGCGATTGACGTCTCATATGAATACCCGAGGTGTCCCACTTAGTACCAAGGTTCCCGCCTATCTGACACTGCGATTGAAGTTTGAATACAGAAGCAAGGGTGAGCTAAGGGCGAAATTCGCACTCTCATCAAGTGCCCAATCGCCTTTATGTAAGGCAAGGCGTTTTATTGGCGTTTAGTTTTCCCGATAAGCTGTGAACAAACCATGGGACTTTAACCGGTGTAAAAGTTTTGAAAATCATGGTATTATGTTTCCAGACTTAGGCATCCGGAATTTTTTTTTTTTCGCAATCCGAGAGATGACTTTTGAATTGTATTACTGAGTTCTGTGAAGTGCGTATTAGTGTCCCAAGGAAATATAGCGTAACTAATTTAGTGATATATTTTTAAAACTAACTTTTTTAACTAGCTGCAGTGTAATTTACGCGCCGAATAAAATAGTGTTTTTGAGATAAACCTGACCATCCGTATGAGAATTCACTTTGAAGTTGCAACTTTTTAACTAAAATATTTATCGTTTAGGTGTAATTAATATTGTTCCGGTGTAAAAAGTACCGCTAACATGTGTTCTACATTTTTAGAAATTAAATTAGTAAACCATGTTGATACCGTACAGGAACAATCTCTGTTGTGTTAGTGCTGCACTCTGCTCTTTTATTCCGTAACAAACGGTGTACGGTTGTTAAGTAAACACGCCAGAAATCAGCTCGCGGGGAAAAAAATTCTGCCCATAACTGCGTGTATTTTAAAGGAAAATATTAATGTGACTCATCTCTAACAATATTACATCGAATTGTAGGGGGGGGGGGGCAGTAGTAAGTTGCACGCCTTGATGTATTAAAAGTGTAATATTAAAATTGGCAAGATCTTAAATACTTTTTTTATTTTTATTTCTTGTGATAAAGTAGAAATCGACGCAATGCTATACTACGCCCCAGACATTTGAGTAAGGAGGTAAACCATGGACGATTCCTGGAGTAGTTCACCAGGCACGGCGGGAGGGTTGGCGGTGTAACAAAGCGAACCAGAGCCTGCCATATTATGCAAAGAATAACGGGGCACGTTCTTCGTGGATACCGCTTTTCGCTCGTACCGCTTCACGTTTAACGCCATCCACTACTGTCGACGAGAGTGCACCACTGCCGCGCCTGCTTTCACTAATAATACCAAGAGGCCGTTCACGTTTAACTGAGCACTTTTGAAATAATCAACCTTTGCTGAAATTTTCGCTGCTCCTACACGCGTATTTTTTTTTAAAGAGATACTAACCGGCATGCGCTCGGTAAAGTTGGTGACGACGGAGAAAAAGTAGTTTCGTGACTTTAACGTTAAATTAAAAGTGTTGGGTAAACATTGGTCAAAATTTGAGTTTTTTTTCCCCTTACCCTTTCAGACCCACTTTAATATACGGTTTCAGGTGTTGCAAACAAAAAAATATTTATGTTGCATGCTGTACTTAAGTCGACATAATACTTGCTTCGTTGCCACCTCCAATGAGCTGTAGGCTATATGTTCGGCTGCAGTTGTATGAACGAATTATGATGTAGATCAGTAAGACGGTTTGCGAATCATTTACGCACTGGTAAGGTCATTGGTCATTGAGCCTCGCAGTGTACAGTGCAGACCAAAAATTACCTACACGTGCGTAACGTGCACAATTGTGTACACTGGGTCTGAATGGGTGCACTCAAGAGTAACTTTTGAAATAATAATTCCGTAGCTTCACTTGACCAACGCATGAATCAAGTGATCAGGCGATGTTAGTTGTACGTACGGCGTAAGAATACGCGATGTGCGTGCAAGTAGATGTTGAGCAGAGCGGTCGACTGACGGTGGACAAACCTGCGATGCAGTTAGTGACGGGAGTCTGTGTTGCCGCAGGTGCGCAAGAGCTCTGCGGAGATCGAGAGGAACGACTCTGGGGTCGGCTCGGAGACGAGTAAGTCGAGCAGGGGCCGGTGGAGGCAGCACGGCCCGGCGTCCAGCATCCGGGAGGACCAGCTCCAGCATCTGTGCGAGGACTGCGACCAGCTCGTGGAGACGCAGGTCACCGACAGGTAAGTCCCGCCCTTCCTCGGACGTCGCCTCGGCGCACAGACGCAGCGCCGTAGCAGGCGAAGTCCGGCTAACGTTACTTCTACTGCAGGTTTGGCAAGACCGGTGTTGAAAGTTTGGCACTGGGGAAATTTTTCGCCACTAGGTACGCGCTACTGTTGCGTTTGTATAGTCTATTCGCGGTTTCTTCGCACTTTCCGAGTCAAACCTTTGAAAAATCGACACATTTGATTGTTTCCTAAATATGACTTTTGTCACAGGCGTTCTTTACTTTTGTTAACGTAAAAGTTCCTTATTTTTGTTAACACTTCAGTTGTACTTATATTTTATATAAAAATTATTATGTTTCATTTATAAGTAACACGAATAAGAACAGGGGAGAAAATAGGTGTGTTTAAAATGCCCAGTAAGAAATAGTTCTTACGAAAAATACGATTACACTGTGTGCGCACGTATGCGGTGCGTTGTCCCTCTGGTGTAATTCTCCAGACTTGGCTGAGCTTTGTATGCACGAGGCGGAGGAATATCCTGGAAGCAGAACTTCAGCAGGGCTCCAGAAAAGTTGGAAGTAACCGTGAATGAACTATACCAGATTTTTTTCTATTCTCTACGTAAAAAAAAAACAGGGTAATTGTAATTATCTTAAATAAAATAGAAAATTACTTTGTAACTGACTGAAATCGTCCTATTTTATTATTCACGTAGCTTAATTTTTTATTAAAAATTATCTTTTGGAACACTGCGCACCTAGTGGCGGAAATTTTCCCTATGCAAAACTCTCCCATAAGAAACCACGTTTTGTTCCCAACCTGAGTATAATTAACCTTAACTGGACTCTCGACCATCCGTCGCACCCGTCCGTCCGTCGGTCACGTGATCTTCAACCAATCGCGGGGCAACTTTTTTTCTATCCGTCCATCCGTCAAATATTTACCAAACTGCAACTTTCGACGGACGGGCCACCGCCTTCTGACGACATTCCTTAGACGGAAATACGTACTTTGAAATAAAATGCAAGGTGATGTATCTGTGTTTATTTTTATTTCGTGGTAAATTCAGGAATTTTAAATGTACAAAAAAGTTCAGTATAAATTCTTATCACGTGAAAAAACATTATTTCCCCAAAATGTTTCTCTCTTGAAACTCTATTTTTCCAACCAAACTATGTCTCCAACTGAAGAAAGATCGCGATGTTAAGTTATGTGCAACTATCGAGTGAAGTTACAAAATTGTCGTTGTGCAATTTACTATATATTAAAAGTGAAATTATATTTATAACCACCACGTAGTTATAAACTCAGTAAAGGTGTTCTGGATGCTCCTAAGTTTATAATTTTGAAATACAAATACATTTCCATTGTATTTTTGGTATTAGCAACATAGGTGTGGCCTGAGAAAATAAGTGGCTCGACAGGGTCTATCTAATGTAACCACTCCCCCCCCCCTTTTCTGGCCTGGACAGAAAGTAGATAAGTATAGAGAAGTTCAAATGAGAAAATAATCTTCGCGCAGCTTTCCTGAGGGAAGGTAGGGGAGGGCTCTCCCGAATGCTCGCCACGGGAGGGAGGGAAACCACGTGGCACTGCTGGCGCTATATAAACCAAACTGATAACATCGCTCTCTAATGCCGATCGTCTTACGTTTTTTGCGGAGCAGCTCTCGCCCAACCGCAATCGGCCGCTGTCACTACTGAACTGAACCACCTCGCCCCTTCGTGCAGCGGCAATGGAATCTCCCGACTCACGCGACGCGTTTTGGACTTCTGCGCATTATTTACTTATGTGGATTTTACTGTACACAGAGTGGATAGGTCCGGAGTGGGATGGTTTGGGCGGCTCTTAACAACGAGGTTTGAGAGCCGATTACNACTGTACACAGAGTGGATAGGTCCGGAGTGGGATGGTTTGGGCGGCTCTTAACAACGAGGTTTGAGAGCCGATTATGGAGTAGCGCCGTAATGTGTGGGTGGGGGAATGGGAGATCCCAGAGAAAACCCGCCGACCAGTGGCATCGTCCTGCACGATTCCCACTTGCGAAAATCCGGGATTTACCCGGCCGGGGGAATGAACCCGGTTCACCTTGGTGGGAGGAAGCAGGCTAACCGCTCAGTCACTGCGGCCCCCTGTAATATGTAAAATTTACATTGGCACGGGCCTAATGACTATTAATGCGCCAGTAAAGTAAAAACATGAAATTATTAGAAATATAATAATGTTAGTAATATGCCAATTAGAACTCTTAGTATGTATTAGGCCTAATTCCAAAATAAATGTTTTTCCATGAATTTAAGTGTTACCCTCCTAAAACAAGATAAAAAATTAGGATTCTTTTTTACTTAATTCGCTGCAAACTTACGGCTGAACAGTCCCCGCCATCTTGGATTTATATTTTTTGGCCGTAATTTTTATTTAAGGATGTTAAACAAAATTTTCCGCACGACAAAACATAAATAAAACCCTTTCAAGCTTTGTCGAATACTAACAGCTTCAGTGTCCTTCTTAATTGTTGACTAGTGACCGCCGGCAAGAAATGAGTAAGTTTTTCTTGCGGGCGGTTACAGTAACTACGTACAATATCACCAGTAGTCGAGAAATACCGATTTTATCAAATGTGCAGAGCAGTGCCTTATACTCTGTCGATCGATAAAATAAAATTCAAAATCTGTAACGAAGGTTGTGGCAGAAATTCTATAAATCCAAGATGGCGGGGATGATCCCTCTTAACTAAGGACTTGCGTGCCAGTAAGTACGGTAGCAGATGTGCAGTTAACAGGCGGTGGTTTTTTTTTCCAAAGGTTAATTTCGAAAGTGCTTAATTTTACTGTGAAGAGCCCATAAACACATGTCGTGTAGAGANTTTTTTTTTCCAAAGGTTAATTTCGAAAGTGCTTAATTTTACTGTGAAGAGCCCATAAACACATGTCGTGTAGAGAGATATAGGTTTAAGGGTGTCGGACAAAGTTTTTCTGTTTTTCTGCAGTTATAGTAAAATATTTACAAAGTAAACTAATGCTGTGTGCTACCACGTGACAAATACGTAATCACCAAACAACAAACCATATATATTAAATATAAAATTTTTTTGCATATTTTTTTTTAATGCATGGACTGTTATTTGGTGATTACATACATGTCAAACTGTGGCCCATGGCAATAGTTTATGTTATAAATTTTTTCATTTGTACAACTTAGTTGGTATTTATTATTATGGCTGCAGCAAAACAGAGAAAATTTGGAGTTGACATCAAATTATTAAAATAATATAGTGCAATTTTTTTAATTCGAGGATAATATCATTACATACAATGCATACAAGCTGAACAATGTTTGGTACAATTATGAAATAATTAATGTTTTGGTATTAAACACCCTTAAGAGGCTGTGTCACTTTTATACAGAAATTGTTCATTTTTTGTCATAACAGAAGAGTCAGGGTCATTACCGAAAATGCGTCATTATAGAAGCATTACATTTTCATGGTTCTGCGAAAAATTTTGTACCTGATTGTTAATGCGTGTTCTCTGGTTGTGATTAAGAGGCGAATATGAATCAATATATAAATTTTTGTATTAAGTTAATTGTTGGATAAATATGCATTAATAGTTCATATGTTACGTCCGTATTGATGGGTAAGGTAATTAGCTAAGCTTCTATTGTAGCATTTTTCAATAAATCCTCCTAAATTTGAATCAGAAATAAATAAATAAATAATTCAATACGGTGAGTGACGCAGGCTCTTAAGGANATAAATCCTCCTAAATTTGAATCAGAAATAAATAAATAAATAATTCAATACGGTGAGTGACGCAGGCTCTTAAGGATAATCAAGCCCCGCCATCTTGAATTTTCACTATTTATTTTTGCTATAAGTTCCACTTGAGAATGTTAAACGAAATTTTCTGCATGACACGACATAAACAACAGCTTGTCAAGGCTATCAAACTATTAAATCTCTNAGAATGTTAAACGAAATTTTCTGCATGACACGACATAAACAACAGCTTGTCAAGGCTATCAAACTATTAAATCTCTACTGCCTTAATTAATTTTTGACTAGTGACTGCCGGCAAGAAATAAGTAATTATTTTCTTGTGGGTGGTTAAAGAAATGATTCTGGCGATAGTAGTCTAACAATACGTGTTTTAGAACATGTCGAAAACAATGCCCTATGCCTTGTCGACGCCCAAAGTGAAGTATGACATCTGTGTTGCAAGTTATGGCGGGTATTGTGTAGATGCGATACGGTGGGGACTGATGCGCATTAAGGTCGTGTGTGTGTGTATTGGCAGCGGGGTGATGTTCGCGCCGCTGGTGTGCCGCAAGTGCGGCAAGAAGCGCGCCGAGAGGAGGGACGCCATCGCCGAGCTGGTGGAGACGGAGGAGAAGTACGGGCGAGACCTGCGCATCATGCTGGACGAGTTCTACAGGCCCATGCTGGTGGCGGGGCTGCTGACGGCGGACCAGCTGCAGGCGATCTTCCTCAACGCCGAGGACCTGCTCGAGCACAACGTGGCGCTGGCCGAGAAGCTGCGAGACGCCTTGGACATCGCCCTCGAGCAGGGGGACGAGGACCTGCTCACCGTCAACATCGGCCGGCTCTTCCTCGACGCCGCGCCCATGCTGCACGCCTTCNTGCTGCTCCATATTCACGCCACTCTACCCTCATCGGGTCTCAAGACCTCGGTGTAAAGAACTCCATTCCACTACTCCACTCCCGCCTGTCACTCGTGTGCAACTTCGCCATCCAAATGAACTTTAACAGCGTTCCGTTCTTTAACAATTTGAGTACAGCACAGAATTAGCACTTAAGATATCCTACAAGTGGGTCACCTGTATTCACGACCGAGGGACCTCCAGTTCTGTTGATCTCTGCATTCCCATTTAGAACTGTTATTTCGTTCACGGAACACCGGAAACTCTCACTATGTTAACAACGTTGGGNATCTCTGCATTCCCATTTAGAACTGTTATTTCGTTCACGGAACACCGGAAACTCTCACTATGTTAACAACGTTGGCCATTAGTCTGCCAATATAGTGCAGAGTTGAAAGCGTTCCACTCCATTGATCTGCCCTACTATTTTCACTCTAAGTATTGCTAGTATAATGTTACGTTGCAGAGTACCTTATGAAAACGGTTGGCGAAGTAATAGTTCTTTTGCTTGTGTCTTCAAAGAACATAGAGGTCTTAATGTAACGCAAACTCCATACAACTTAGTCCGATTCAGGCAGCACTCAAAGTGTTGGAAATGAGTATCAACAGTTCGAGTTAAATTTATCTAAAAAAGTTTCCATTCAAATTCAATTTTTTATTCAAATGATACTAAGTTCATTAAAAGTTCTTTGGTCAAAAAAGAAAATCTCGAATGATTTTCTAAAACAAACCACAGACAACCTTGCATACAAATTTAAAATTTGATATTTTATGTAAACAAAAATGCCATAAATATGTTATAGACTGATGCCAAATGCAGGTTTAAGCAAATGTACAACCCTGAAATAGTTTACTGTTAATGGAATCCCACTTTAAGGTGGAAAACAGTATCTCCGAAATGCTCCTCCTGATAGTGAAAGCATCACTGCCCGTACTGAATGCACGCAATATAGCAGCACTTGAAAGTATTCCAGTATTAATTTTTTAAGAACAATTTTTTCAGAATTGGAAAACTTAGAAAAAAATGTATATCCGCCAATGGAAACGGGAGGCTCCGTTCAAGCTATTTTGCCCTTGTTACACTAGGGTTGAATAGTGACCATCATATGAAAAAGTAACCACAGTTTATTTTGTTTTCTCACGCAGAATTACATATAGCGACATACGACTCATGGGCACAAATACGCGAATTGCGGTGGTAAGAGCTCTACCAATCCTTTCAGGAATATTCTCGAGATGCAGACCTTCCATAACATTGTTTTTAAGTGTTCTTCAGTGTTACCAGGTAATTTGTTAGGTATGCACCAGGTTAACATACTTCTCTGGACCATTATCCATTCTTCTGCCAAGTTAATGCAAGTCGATGACAAGAGAGTTTTTTGGGAAGGAGACACATTTTTTCACCATTCTAAGGTTTCGAATCCTAGTGTCATAGGCACTGGCTTTGGTTTTTCCCTGACGGATGCAAGGGTAGGAGGGCAATTCTCAAACTTTCTGTAACCATAACCACATTCAATTTAATTTTATCATTCTCTTACTGATTACCGTGTTTTGTGTGGCTAAGTTTCATGTTTTTGGTTGGTGCAATTTCTCCTATGTGATGTATGTTGAGTGGATGATACCATGTTATACGTACAGTAGAGTCCCGTTAATCCGAATTAATTGGGACCGAGGCCGGTTCGGATTACCAGATTTTCGGATTAACCGAAATACCTTCTTTAATGGAGTACCAAGCAGTTAATTTAATAATACATATGTATTGAGTACAGACGCACGGAGCCGGAAGTATTAGTATGGTGGAGTGTGCGAAAGTGGTTCCGGTGTTTGGGATGGGGAGGGTGAGTGATCTTGAGGCGTGTCACTGCACCTGCGCAACGCATTTTCTGTCTTGCTTTTGTTAGTTGTTTACTCACTTTTGTTGGGTTCACATCGCGTGTCGTGTTTTTTTCGTGTAAACATCTTTCTTGTTTGTGCCTGGCAGTAAATTGCTTTGTTAAAAATGGCTACTAAAACAAAGCATACTACGTGTACGCTCAAAGATAAATTATAAGTTTTAAGACTTTTAGATGAAGGGGAGAGTGCAACAAAATTATCAGTGGAATTTGGTATAGGGAAAGCCACTATTACAGACTGGAAAAAGAACCGAGCCAAGCGTGAACAGTTTTGTGCGTCGACTTCCGAAAAAAACCTCGAATATCGACAAACATCGAAATCGTCACAGTTTGAAAAAGTTGACGAATCACTTTGTCTGTGGTTTACGCAAGAGAGACAAAGGGGCACACCTATGAGCGGACCTCTAATTCAAAATAAGGCTATCCACCTTAATAAATTAATTAATGGCGACAACATTCCATTCACGGCAAGCATTGGCTGGCTTGACAGGTGGAAGAAACCTCACGGGATTCGTGAACTAACAATAACGGGAGATATATTATCAGCGCATTACGCTGCGGCCGAAGAATACATTACTGAGTTTTCCAGTTTGATATCGGCAGGTAATTATTCTCCTCAGGAAATTTATAATGCTGACGAAACAGGTTTAAACTTTAAGGCACTTCCAAATAAAAGTCTTTCATCAAGAGATGAGTCCCGGGCCGCAGGCTTTAAAATGAGTAAGGAACGTGTCACATTAATGGCGTGCTGCAATGCAACAGGTAACCACAAGCTGCCATTAATGGTTATCGGAAAGTCACCAAAACCTCGAACATTCAAAAACATTAATATGAATTCTTTTCCTGTTTACTACAGGAACCAAAAAAAGGCTTGGATGAATGGGAGTCTTTTTAAAGAATGGTTCGAAAAACAGTTTGTGCCAGCTGTGACACGGTTCAATAAAGAAAATGATTTGCCAGTCCGAGCTCTGCTCCTGATAGACAGAAGTGAATGAACTGACTTGTGGTGAAATAAAGGCCGTATTCCTCCCACCCAACGTTACTCCTCTGCTGCAGCCAATGGACCAGGGAGTTTTACAAACAATGAAACTCTGCTACAAGAAGATATTTTTATCCACTTTAATAGAGGATCGGGATGACTCCCTGTCCCTACAACAAAATATTTAAAAAGTGAACATCAAGGACCTGGTTTACTGGTCTGTTGAGTCCTGGGACAGTGTGACTGAACAATCTTTGACAGGATCCTGGAAGAAAATATGGCCTACGTTGACCTTAATTGAAAATCCAGATGAAAACAGTGGGACAGAAAATATTCTTCAGCTCATGCAGCAAGTGAAGAAGCAGCCAAAATTGACGTCGATGAGTGGATGGCTGCAGATGTTGCAGACTATGAACGAGGACATTGTGGCAGTAGTCACACGACAAGACCCCGACCACGACGAAGATCAGAGTGAAGTCGAGGCCGACGGTGATACGGAGCATCTTGTGTCACACACTGACGTGGCAGCGGCTCTTGACCTTGCTCTACGCTACGTCGAGCAACAGTCGATCGCCACACCAGCTGACGTGATGTATATGAGGCGATGGCGCAATATTGCTTCGTCCAGCAGATTTTCTTCATTACGCCAGAAAAGACTAACTTATTATGTGAACATGAACAAATAATATTTGTAAGTACTATAATTACCGTTTACATACAATGTATAAAGATACAGATGACTAATAAACTGAATATGGGGTTGTATTTTTGTTTTGATTTTTTCCAACCTACTGTACTTTCGTTTGTTCGTATTAACCGGAATTTCGGATTAGCGTGGTTCGGATTTGCGGGACTCTACAGTACTTGTAGAGTGCGTCAAGACAGACAGTGTAAGAGAATGGCGCACATAGTCACAGAAAGAAGAGCCCTTGACCTAAGACCAGAAAATGTTGTGAAAGATAAAGCTCTTCACAACTTATATCAGGAGTTCGCCACTAAGACTGGAGAACGATTGGAAGAATAATTGATCAGAAGATTATTCTGGTGACCCATGAAGGGGTAATCTGGTAAAGGTGAGAAGAATAGGTTTTACTGAGAAAACCAGTATAATACAGTGTAAAGGAAAACTGAAAAGTCAAAGTCTCAGGAAAGAATAGGAGAAAGTGACGTGCACTGCCTTACTTATCGGAGTACAGTTGCAGCATGGGTGTTGTGTGGTGGATTTTCTTGGTGTTGTCACGAGATGGGAGCACCCAGAGGAAACCCATCTACCTTATGACAGTGACCAGTGCATCTTCCTCCGTCCATAACATCCATATCAATGTAGTGAACTGATAAACTCTTTAAAACCTTGCGCAGATTACAAATACTTTGGAAACTCGAGTAAAAGAAACCATCCCATAGGAACAAATGACAAGAAAGCTGTCCCCAGTTGTGAAAAATGAATAATGGATAATAATTTTTTTTTTAACCATATAATTACAGACTCGTATATATTTTTCTTTTTTACAAAATGCCCTAAAATTACCAATACAAAAGTATAAAATATTATTAACACAATTTCAAACAGATTGAAAATGATTAAGATTGAATTTACGATAAAATTACAATTTAATGCCCAAAAATAATAAATTCCCACTAAATGCATATATTTTATGGTGTTCCCTCTACAAATCCCACCCCATGTTCTCTCTCGAGCAGTCTTCAGGCTACGTTATATGAAGTCTAGCCAGCCCCCCAATAGTTCGTGACGTCAGGTGTTGAGGNTGATTCTCTTGCCGGCGAATTCACAACCCGATGACGTAGTGGAAGCGTCGTACCGTCGCCATGAAATGCCGACCACGTGCCGAGGATTGGACGTAAAGGGTTGGAAGGGGGAAGGCCTTCCTGTCGTCATCGTCCAGTCCACCAGCTGAACGCGTCGAGGAAGGCCAGGCCTCGCCCTGTCGTCCTTTACCGCCGGGCGTCGAACGGGGGCATAGACAGGTATGTTGAATAACCCAGCTGATACCCCCTGTAGGACGCGTAACTCAGCGGCATAGTAGGTGATATTGTGCGGTGTTTCAGGCGCACCATCACAGTGTAACTCCACATTCCACCACTGCTCTTTTGCTGAATAAAGGTACCACCCTTGGCGAGGTGTGAGAGTGGGTGTCGAGGTGTACCATTGAGTACCTGGCAACAGGTACTGTACTGGCTTCGGTACACCAGCATCTTGGAAGGCCAAAAGTTAAAGATGCGCAGATATGGCAAAGTATGGGTGTGGTGACACAAGGGCTCTCTGTGGTGCAGAAGTGGCAATGAAGCCTGAAAGTAAGTTTGCCCAGAACCTCTCACTGTGTTGCAAAAAACTAGACTTCCATCCCCTGTGAGGAGGAAGTCTGACCCAGGCATGTTGGTGAAGCCATCAGAATGGGGAACCAGACTGGCAAGAAAGGAGGATTTTCCTCCCCCTGCTCCTCCAAGTCGAAAAAGGGAGAGTAACTCTCTGGCTGCAAACTCGGGTCATGAAAGTGTCTCGAGTGCATTTCAGTGCATTTGACTCTCTCAGAATGTAGGCATCGCCATCGGCCAGAGGACTAGCTGACGCATCAGGGTATGAGTTATTTGGCCCTGCATGGCAACCCGCAAGACCCAGCTGTGACTGAGCTGCCTCCAGATCGAGCTTCTGACCGGGACTTTGAGAAGGCAGTAACACAAGATTCGAGAAGAAGTCACTCACCAGGATATGACCCGACCCAACTCAAGAAGCCTACAGTCAAGCAGCAAGATGTCAGGCTGAAGAAGGTCAAGTCAAACTTGAAGGAGAAGAGCAATATGACAGACTGGTCTCCTGTCTGAGTGGCTTGGCAAGTCCAGAGTGGTACCAGGGTATCTCCAATGTGGGTTCCAGGGGAGGAGCAGGTCCAGTCCCTGCAACAGCCAGTCTGCAATTGATAGATCTGAAACAGTCTCACGAGGGTGCGATGGAGGTAATGGTTTCCCTGGAATCCTCTGAAGAGGGACTCCCGAAGGCTGCTCATGAGACAGCAACTTCTGCTGTAAGGGAACACCTGTAACAGTTACACAAATTAATATATGCCACATTGCATGACAATCTGTGACATCAAGGATAGGTTGATGTCGTGGAGATGAAGGCGTGGCAGGAGACACCATAAGGTGTGAATTTAGGGTCTTCGACCTGTGCCAAAATATTTATCAGTGGGAAATATTCTGGCGAGAAGGGTTACCCACAGTATATAACCAACAAACCGACTGTGTGGAATGTGGTTTTGGCGAATCCAGTGGATGACAGCAGTACCTCGGCGACATTGACCAAGGAGATACTCCAGAACGAGCTTGCTCTGGAAGATACCTCTGAAGGTTCGGAAAATTTGCCCTATTGCCAGGAAGCTGGAGATGATAACATCTGTTTAAGGACTTCGAAGTAGGTAGGTGCTTTGGTAAAAGAGTAGCCAATTATATAAATGTTGTAGTGCAATAAACAGCATGGCTGTTGCAGCTGCTGGTTGAGACTGGTCGTTTGTACATTGGCCTGAGCAGTTGTCTGGTCGATGATTACATGATGCTCCTGTGGTGCTATAAATATCAGCACTTTGGCCACCACTCGGTGTGCTGCAAAACAGAGAAGCCCATGTGGGTTCTCATGACTTCGGTCACTGCTCCAAGCATAGTATCGAGAGCGTGAGGACCATCTGTGCTAACAGTCGGAGAGGTGAGCATGGTCCTCTAGGCCACCAGGTATCTTCACGAGACTTCTCAGTCATGGCGAGAGCCATGGCCTCAGAGTGGGAGCAAATCAAGATTAAATCTGATTTAGTGTACCCAGATAAANGAACGCGTCGAGGAAAGCCAGGCCTCGCCCTGTCGTCCTTTACCGCCGGGCGTCGAACGGGGGCATAGACAGGCATGTTGAATAACCCAGCTGATACCCCCTGTAGGATGCGTAACTCAGCGGCATAGTAGGTGAATTGTGCGGTGTTTCAGGCGCACCATCACAGTGTAACTCTTCTTTCCACCACTGCTCTTTTGATGAATAAAGGTACCACCCTTGGCGAGGTGCGAGAATGGGTGCCGAGGTGTAGCATTGAGTACCTGGCAACAGGTACTGTAGTGGCTTCGGTACACTAGCATCTTGGAAGGCCAAAAGCTAAAGATGCGCAGATATGGCAAAGTATGGGTGGGGTGACACAAGGGCTCTCTGTGGTGCAGAGGCGGCAATGAAGCCTGAAGGTAAGTTTGCCCAGAACCTCTCACTGTGTTGCAAAAAACTGGACTTCCATCCCCTGTGAGGAGGAAGTCTGACCCAGGCATGTTGGTGAAGCCATCAGAATGGGGAACCAAACTGGCAAGAAAGGAGAATTTTCCTCCCCCTGCTCTACCAAGTCGAAAAAGGGAGAGTAACTCTCTGGCTGCAAACTCGGGTCATGAAAGTGTCTCGAGTGCATTTGACTCTCTCAGAATGTGAGGCCAGAGGACTAGCTGACGCATCAGGGTATGAGTTATTTGGCCCTGCATGGCAACCCGCAAGACCCAGCTGTGGCTGAGCTGCCTCCAGATCGAGCCTCTGACCGGGACTTTGAGAAGGCAGTAACACAAGATTCGAGAAGAAGTCACTCACCAGGATATGACCCGACCCAACTCAAGAAGCCTACAGTCAAGCAGCAAGATGTCAGGCTGAAGAAGGTCAAGTCTAACTTGAAGGAGAAGAGCAATATGACAGACTGGTCTCCTGTCTGAGTGGCTTGGCAAGTCCAGAGTGGAACCAGGGTATCTCCAATGTGGGTTCCAGGGTAGGAGCAGGTCCAGTCCCTGCAACAGCCAGTCTGCAATTGATAGATCTGAAGCAGTCTCACGAGGCTGCGATGGAGGTAATGGTTTCCCTGGAATCCCTTGAAGAGGGACTTCCGAAGGCTGCTCATGAGACAGCAACTTCTGCTGTAAGGGAACACCTGTAACAGTTACACAAATTAATAGATGCCACGTTGCATTACAATCGGTGACATCAAGGATAGGCTGATGATGTGGAGATGAAGACGAGGCAGGAGACACCATGAGGTGTTGATTTGGGGTCTTCGACCTTTGCCAAAATATTTATCAGTGGGAAAGATTCTGGCGAGAAGGGTTATCCACAGTATATAACCAACAAACTGACTGTGCGGAATGTGGTTTTGGCGAATCCAGTGGATGACAGCAGTACCTCGGTGACATTGACCAAGGAGAGACTCCAGAACAAGTTTGCTCTGGAGGATACCTCTCTGAAGGTTCGGAAAATTTGCCCTATTGCCAGGAAGCTGGAGATGATAACATCTGTTTAAGGACTTCGAAGAAGGTAGGTGCTTTGGCAAAAGAGCAGCCAATGATATAAATGTTGTAGTGCAATAAACAGCATGGCTGTTGCAGCTGCTGGTTGGGACTGATCTTTTGTACGTTGGCCTGAGCAGTTGTCTGGTCGATGATTACATGATGCTCCTGTGGTGCTATAAATACCAGCACTTTGGCCACCACTCAGTGTGCTGCAAAACAGAGAAGCCCATGTGGGTTCTCATGACTTCGGTCACTGCTCCAAGCATAGTATCGAGAGCGTGAGGACCATCTGAGAGGTGGGCATGGTCCTCTAGGCCACCAGGTCTCTTCACGAGACTGCTCAGTCATGGCGAGAGCCATGGCCTCAGAGTGGGAGCAAATCAAGATTAAATCTGATTTAGTGTACCCAGATAAATCTGATTAATTGTGCCTAGATCAATCTGCAGATATAGTTTGGTGGTGTGTTGGCTGAATTGAATGCACTGCTCTTTGAACAGAATGTCGATGTGGCCCTGGTGCAGGAGTTATACACTGTAAAGGGCAGGTTAACTTGACTGACAGGGCAGAGAGCCACCATAGGCTAGCACACAGTGGTTGAGATAGTGGTCAGGAATGATGCACTGGATATAATGTAATCATATGTGTGTCCAGATCTCCACCCCCAGGAGAGTCGAATTGTTCTTGGTCTCCTCCTACTTCCAACTGCAGAAGATATTGAGCTGTATCTTGCCCAATGGATAGTTACTCTGCAAAAACTGTCGGGTAGAGGAATAACCTTCTGCGATGATGTTAATGCTAAGTCTGAGCTTTGGCACTCACCTGTAACTGACTCCGAGGGAGACAGGTTGACTAAATTCATAGTAGCCAATGATCTACAGGAGGAGAGTAGGGTCAGACAATTGTTCACTTACATTTCGAATGCTCATAGCACCAAGGTGAACATAAATGCTATGCTGACCACTACTCAGGCTGTAGGGTAGCTCGCTTATTGGAAGATCATACAGGACTTGTTTTCTCTCTCAGCCCAGTAGGAGTGGGCACGAGGTTATAGTTTATGGGAAATCAGTGTTAAAGAAATTTCTTTTCAATGTATCAATTTTAAAGACAACCATTTCAAACAAAAAGTACCCTACGTGACATTTCTTAAGCAATAATGGTAAGTTAAGAATTCTTGCACATTTTTATAAAATTTTACATTAAAAATTTATATTAAAAAAATTAATGTATTTATATATGTATGTATATATATAAACTGTGAGTATGTAATAAGGGTTCCCGGTACAGATATTTGTTTCCTACACTGTATTGTTTGGTGGGCGAGCTCCTTGCGCTGGCGGGCGCCCTTGACCATGACCCAGTTTTCTCCTTCTCTCCGGAACGCCTGGCGGCAACAATCTCCTCTCATCTGTCGCGTGGTCTCCCCCTCTGCCACTTTTCTCCCTAACGTGCCGCGACTCCAGAACGACCTTTCACTTGCTTCTCCCGCGCTGCCCCGCCCACAGTGTCGGCGCTGCTTTCTCGTACACACTACCCCGCCCTTCACATCTCGAGTGCGCTTGACATGCGTAAAGAACTTAGGTGAATTCATAATAATAGTACTAATAAATGTAATAACAACTATTACTTTTATTATCATGGGCATATACTATAGATATATATGTTGACAACTTGGCTTATTTTTGGTGTTGAGTGAAGTATTGTGTTATATCAGTTTTTTTTTGTTGACATACCTATGCAGCAACATACATAGACCATACTATGCAGATATATAATTACCTACCTCTGTTCCAAGTACAGTCGGGGCCGCGGTGCTGTAGTGGTCAGCGATAAGTTGTTTGTATACTTACCTCTGTTCTGAGCGTAATCTCAACAGTAAATGAGAGTTACACCACTCTTGCACGAAGGATGCAACTGATAAGAGAAAACCATAGATAACATGCACGATAAGATAGCAGTCCTAGCGGAAAGATAAGATAATCGTTATCTCAAGGTGCGCAGTTGTTATCTCCCAAGGCATCCTGTTACGCAGTATTGAATGCGACAGCGCACAGTAGTATACTCTCTACCATATAAGAAGGCAACAATCTTGACAGTTGACGATCGCCGCGCCTTTTCGTTTATGTATCCATTCGCCATCAACTGGTGTGTCAAGAATAGGCTTTGATGCGACAAGTCAGCGCGTCCAGGAGGTGCTGCTATGTGTGGCAATTGGTGAACTGCTTGGGTGGCGCTGCATTCGTAAACGGAGCTTGGTGGACGTGTGTAGGGTCGTTCGTAAACGCTGTACACGAAAGATATGTTACTTTAAAAATTATGCAGAGCTCGCGGAAAAATAAAACCATTTGTATATGCGCGTAAATACGTTATTTTAAACAATAAAACTATAATATGTTTCTGGGTGTAGTTCACAATATGGATAACAGATAGCGTGGAAGGGCGTGTTGTAACAGATGGCGTGCCTGTACCTCAAAAGATGGCAGCACATGGTTGGAGAGTCGCGATACGTGAAAAAGGTTTCGTTACATTTGGATACGGATCGTTTTATTGTGCATTTAATTTTGAACACCTAGACATTACTACTTTATCAAGAAGTTTAGTTTGTAACACTAAAAATCGCTGTTTTATGACCACGTAAAATATAATGTATTAATTAACCTTGGAACTCTTTCTTATCGCGCATTTTCTTGTTGTGTTATGTACATCAGCAGTGCACTCAGAATAGCCAACGTCATATTAACTTTTGTTCTTTCGTGCATCAGCTGATACAGGATTTTGTAAATGCCACGTTGTTCGTTTTGAATACGCTAAGTGCCACTCACTGACTGTCAGAATGTTGCCTTCTTATATGAAATGAACTTTACTACGTGCTAATGCTGCCACTGGTGATGAGGTTATGTTACAGCAAAATGAGAACCACTGAACCGATTTCATTCAAATAAATTGTATTGTCATTTATGCATTATAAACAAGCTCTACATGACCAATAACACGAAAATTTCCAGTTGTACAAATTAACTTCCTATAAATCCATATTTCATCTCCAAGCTCGAACTTGATATTCTTACACAAAAACAGAACAGGCGATGAATGAAAACTAATTACAGCAGTCTGATTAACACCACCTTCATGTATTGAAACTGTCTCACCAAGACGAACCGGGTTCGATTCCTGGCAGGGTCACTCCCGGAACTTAGCATGTGGGAATCGTGCCAGACGATGCAGCGGGTTTTCTCTGGTATATCCCGTTTCCATGCCATTGCATTCCGTCANTATATATATATATATATATATATATATATATAAACTGTGAGTATGTAAAAAAAACTGTGAGTATGTAATAAGGGTTCCCAGTACAGATATTTGTTTCCTACACTGTATTGTTTGGTGGGCGAGCTCCTGCGCTGGCGGGCGCCCTTGACCATGACCCAGTTTTCTCCTTCTCTCCGGAACGCCTGGCGGCAACAATCTCCTCTCATCTGTCGCGTGGTCTCCCCCTCTGCCACTTTTCTCCCTAACGTGCCGCGACTCCAGAACGACCTTTCACTTGCTTCTCCCGCGCTGCCCCGCCCACAGTGTCGGCGCTGCTTTCTCGTACACACTACCCCGCCCTTCACATCTCGAGTGCGCTTGACATGCGTAAAGAACTTCAGTGAATTCATAATAATAGTACCAATAAATGTAATTACAATTATTACTTTTATCATCACGGGCATATACTATAGATATATCTGTTGCCAATTTGGCTTATTTTTGGTGTTAAGTGTAGTATTGTGTTATATTAGTTTTTTTTTTGTGACGTACCTATGCAGCAACATACATATACAATACTATGTAGATATATAATTACCTACCTCTGTTCCAAGTATAGTCGGAGCCGCGGTGGTTTAGTGGTCAGCGATAAGTTGTTTGTATACTTACCTCTGTTCTGAGCGTAATCTCAATAGTGAATGAGAGTTACACCACTCTTGCACGAAGGATGCAACTGATAAGTGAAAACCATAGATAACATGCACGATAAGATAGCAGTCCTAGTGGAAAGATAAGATAATCGTTATCTCAAGATGTGCAGCTGTTATCTCCCAAGGCATCCTGTTACACAGTATTGAATATGGCAGCGCACAGTAGTATACTGTGTACCATATAAGAAGGCCACAATCTTGACAGTTGATGATCGCCGTGCCTTTTCGTTTATATATCCATTCGCCATCAACTGGCGTGTCAAGTATAGGCTTTGATGTGGCAAGTCAGCGCGTCCAGGAGGTGTTGCTACGTGTGGCAATTGGTGAACTGCTTGGGTGGCACTGCATTCGTAAATGGAACTTGGTGGACGTGTGTAGGATCGTTCGAAAACACTGTGCACGAAATATATGTGGCTTAAAAACTTATACAGAGCTCGTGGAAAAATAAAACCATTTGTATACGCTCATAAATACGTTATTTTAAACAACAAAACTATAATATGTTTCTGGGTGTAGTTCGCGATATGGATAACAGATAGCGTGGAAGGGCGCGTTGTAACAGATGGTGCGCCTGTACCTCACAAGATGGCAGCACATGGTTGGAGAGTCGCGATACGTGAAAAAGGTTTCGTTACATTTGGATACAGATCGTTTTATTGTGCATTTAATTTTGAACACCTATACATTACTACTTTATCAAAGAAGTTTAGTTTGTAACACTAAAAAGCGCTGTTTTATGACCACGTAAAATATAATGTATTAATTAACCTTGGAACTCTTTCTTATCGCGCATTTTCATATTGTGTTATGTACGTCAGCAGTATACTCAGAATAGCCAATGTCATATTAACTTTTGTTCTTTCGTGCATCAGCTGATACAGGATTTTGTAAATGGCACGTTGTTTGTTTTGAATACTTCAAGTTGCCGCTCACTGACTGTCAGAATGTTGCCTTCTTATATGAAATGAACTTTACTAGTTTACTAGGTGCTAATGCTGTCGCTGGTGTTGAGGTTATGTTACAGCAAAATGAGAACCACTGAACCGATTTCATTCAAATAAATTTTATTGTCATTTATGCATTATAAACAAGCTCTACATGACCAACATCACGAAAATTTCCAGTTGTACCAATTAACTTCCTATAAATCCATATTTCATCTCCAAACTCGAACTTGATATTCTTACACAAAAACAGAACAGGCGATGAATGAAAACTAATTAAAGCAGTCTGATTAACACCACCTTCATGTACTGGAACTATCTTCCAATGCCTCTCACCAAGGCGAATCGGGTTCGATTCCTGGCAGCGTCACTCCCGGATCTTCGCATGTGGGAATCGTGCCAGACGATGCAGCGGGTTTTCTCTGGTATATCCCGTTTCCATGCCATTGCATTCCGTCACTGCTCCATACTACCTCGATTCACCCTCGTCGGCTTTCAAGACCTCGATGTTAAGAGCCTCCCAAATCTCTTCACTCACTCAAAGTACAGTAATTTTAGGTAAGTTCGTGGCAATTCAGGAAAGCTTTGTACCACACATTCTAATTTAAAATGAAGGCTCTAAAAGTCCCCACCTTGATGTTAAACTTTTTAGTGAACAGTTTCATTTATAAATAACCCAGTAATGTGCACAGAATCTTCGGGCCTTCAATTGAAATCATGTTATGCAGGTGGTTCAAAGTTTCCCATGCTGAACTGGAGTAAAGTTACCCCAAATTACTCTACCATAGACTGTCCAAAAGTTAAATATATTTTTCCTCTATAATTAGAGGATATTTTACTATTTTGTGATACAATATCGATGAAAACTTCATAGAAACTCTAGTTAATTCAAACAATAATACTCATTACGGGTTTAAAAGCAAAAAATATAAGAATTTTTACTTAAATCAACTGCAAATTTGAAAAAAAAGTTATTTGAACACAAAGTTTAATTTCTGGCAAAGCAAATTTTTTGGCTCACATGCAGTAAGGGCTTTTCTGGCTATTTTGACTTTAATTTATACCAAAAATATTAAAATTGAAATAAAGCTGAACCACACAACAGATTTCGAAGAAATATCGTTCATGACATTCAAATAGCAAAAACAGTTATTTTGAGCAGTAGCCTAACGTATTAATTTTCTTTCAAATTTTAAATTCCAATTACTCGTTTTTTTTTAATTTGTCATACTTTTTTCTCAGACTGTTATTTTAAATCACAGCGATAAAGGATGTAAAATGCGAAAAAATACAAAATAATTTTAGCTACTTGAACGCACTTAATGATGAACATCTTTATTTGGTTATGTAGTTAGCTTATATTTTTCTTGGCTCGGGGAGGAATGGGGAGGTGTGTAATCGGAATTGCTAATGTAACTCTATTTGTATTAATAAAAAACTGCCATGTTTAGGCTACGAATTACAGTAATCTCACTGCAGTACTTGAGTAGTAACATAAGGTAATTACAAGAACCGCTCATAGGAACTTAAACATTGCAATTTGCTAAAGAGGGAAAATACTGCAAAATTCCAAACAAAATTTTGAAAGTAGAAGAGGTAGATTGGGCCCTTGGTATCCCCTTGAAATTAAACTTCGAAAAATATCGCTGCCAGTATGTAAATTTATCTTGACATGAACACAGACGTGCCTATTTTTGATATGTTGTCACCGAAGTAGCAAAGTTGAATATTTAAACACGTAAATATTGGTGTGTCTGTATTAATACTGTATGTGGACAGCCATTGTTATTTTTTTTTTTTAGTTCGTGAATGAACTCTGGCTTAGCCATCATTGTTCATAATTCCCCCCCCCCCTTTTTTTTCCCCTGGCGCAAAATTTCAGATACACTCCTGTTTGGACTCGTGTGTTGTTTTAACTAAATAATGAACTTTTAACTATAAGCTGACATCACTCAACAACTGCCCTGGAACAAAGTTTTTGAGAAGACAATATAAATTTTCCATCTTAGGGTGTAACTCAGTCTATTAACGAACAATACACTATAACGTTTCGTATGTTGTATTTTAGAAGGCTTAAAGTGTAAACTTGTAAAATTCAAAGTTTATTTAATCTGCGCCGCATTGTTTATAAGTGGCAACTGGCGAGAAGGAGTAAGGGATTACCTTAAGGGGTCTGCCTAATAATTTTCGTATGGGTCTCATTTTAAGCGGCTGTGTCTATTATAATTATAAAAAAAAACTATGGATTATTTCCACGTAAATATTTTTTCAGGACGGAAATGAAAGTCGATATTTTGTTACCCATTCATAAATTTATTTATTGAAACACAAATGTGGTCGCTGAAAAATTTCGAAGATTGAAAAATCTGTGTAAGTATCCCTCTTTTTACGAATTTTTTTAAAAAATATTTTGAACCCATAGCGATAATGCTGTATATCTTCTGAACAGATTTCTGTATCAAAACATTATAGTCACCGTTTAAAATAGTGAGAAAACAGAAGACACGCGAAACTGGTTTGTGCCGTTTTCCACAGCCGTGGTAATGCTTCCTCACGGCCTGGTTATGACTTTGAGGGGTTCAAGTGTACTATTGTTTACTAGAGATTCCCTTTAAGCATGTAGTTGGCAGCGCCACATGCCAAGTAGATTCATAAAATATAAAAACCAAGTGTCAGTACTTCAGGTTACCGCGGACAAATCTGTAAATCAAAGGTGACTGGTATTGATCCCCCCTTAGTTTAAGGTGCCGCCGTGGTGTTGTGGTCAGACCACTCGCCTCTCACCAATGCGAACCGGGCGNCATGTTCACCTCACTTCATTCACCCTCCTCGGCTCTCAAGACCTCGATGTTAAGAGCCGCCCAGATCTCTCCACTACAATCCTTAAGCCTATACGCTGTTCGCGGTTAATTGAGCACTTTTGAAATCAACCTTTGGAAAATGTCTCTGTCCCTACCTGCATATATTTTTACGCACACCCCGTAAAAGTTAGTAACGATGAGAAAGTAGTTCATTATATTAACGTTGAATTAAATATGTTGGATAAACATTTGTAAATACTGAAACCATTTTTCTTTCCATTTTTAAAATTAATATTAAGTGTAGGAATTAACAAATAATTAAGATATTTTCTTCCTAATAATGTTACAGTTTTACTTGACGGGCGCATGAATAATGTGAATAGGCCCACAGCAATGTTATTTATACGTACGGCGGAAGAATACACAATGTGCATACAAGACAATCTTAAGCAGGACATTCGAAAGTGCTCAGTTTACCGTGAACAGCCTTCACCAAGTTGACGAGCAACAAGTATGAGGCGCGAGAGAAATTCCGGCGCGGGTATGGCATTAATCATTTTGAATTTTTGTTTCCTTTTCATTCGGGAAAATAAAAGAAAAAACCTCAGCCACTCTTGAGGTGCCAAGGATCACTGCAGACGAACTTCGGCATCGAGGGGTTCTCACCTTTGTTGCTGCAGCTGCGGTGGATAAGGAGAAAAAAAAAACACATCCTCTCTTGTCGAAATACCTTCCGTCTCGGCTCCCCCATTTTTCTTCGGGAATATTCCAACCCTCGCGTGATTGATACAGCCATCTTCCTCGTTGAATGATCTCGGCNAATTTGCTAAAAAGGGAAAATACTGCAAAATTCCAAACAAAATTTTGAAAGTAGAAGAGGTAGATTGGGCCCTTGCTACCCCCTTGAAATTAAACTTCGAAAAATATCGCTGCCAGTACGTAAATTTATTTTGACGTGAACACAGGCGTGCCTATTTTTGATATGTTGTCATCGAAGTAGCAAAGTTGAATATTTAAACACGTAAATATTGGTGTGTCTGTATTAATACTGTATGTGGACAGCCATTGNAGTAGCAAAGTTGAATATTTAAACACGTAAATATTGGTGTGTCTGTATTAATACTGTATGTGGACAGCCATTGTTTTTTTTTTTAGTTCGTGAATGAACTCTGGCTTAGCCATCATTGTTCATAATCCCCCCCCCCTTTTTTTTCCCTGGCGCAAAATTTCAGATACACTCCTGTTTGGACTCGTGTGTTGTTTTAACTAAATAATGAACTTTTAACTATAAGCTGACATCACTCAACAACTGCTCTGGAAGAAAGTTTTTGAGAAGACAATATAAATTTTCCATCTTAGGGTGTAACTCAGTTTATTAACGAACAATACACTATAACGTTTCGTATGTTGTATTTTAGAAGGCTTAAAGTGTAAACTTGTAAAATTCAAAGTTTATTTAATCTGCGCCGCATTGTTTATAAGTGGCAACTGGTGAGAAGGAGTAAGGGATTACCTTAAGGGGTCTGCCTAATACTTTTCGTATGGGTCTCATTTTAAGCGGCTGTGTCTATTATAATTATTAAAAAAAAATATAGAATATTTTCACCTAAATATTTTTTCAGGACGGAAATGAAAGTCGATATTTTGTTACCCATTCATAAATTTATTTATTGAAACACAAATGTGGNATGAAAGTCGATATTTTGTTACCCATTCATAAATTTATTTATTGAAACACAAATGTGGTCGCTGAAAAATTTCGATGATTGAAAAATCTGTGTAAGTATCCCTTTTTTTTACGAATTTTTTTTTAAATATTTTGAACCCATAGCGATAATGCTGTATATCTTCTGAACAGATTTCTGTATCAAAACATTATAGTCACCGTNTGAACCCATAGCGATAATGCTGTATATCTTCTGAACAGATTTCTGTATCAAAACATTATAGTCACCGTTTAAAATTGTGAGAAAACAGAAGACACGCGAAATTGGTTTGTGCCGTTTTCCACAGCCGCGGTAATGCTTCCTCACGGCCCGGTTACGACTTTGAGGGGTTCAAGTGTACTATTGTTTACTAGAGATTCCCTTTAAGCATGTAGTTGGCAGCGCCACATGCCAAGCAGATTCATGAAATACGAAAACCAAGTGTCAGTACTTCAGGTTACCGCTGACAAATCTGTAAATCAAAGGTGACTGGTATTGATCCCCCCTTAGTTTAAGGTGCCGCCGTGGTGTTGTGGTCAGACCACTCGCCTCTCACCAATGCGAACCGGGCGAGTGGAGANACCACTCGCCTCTCACCAATGCGAACCGGGCGAGTGGAGATTGTGCCGGACAACGCCGGTGATCGGCGGATTTTCTCGGGGATCTTCCGTTTCCCCAGCCCCTTGCATTCCGGCGCCGCTCCATGTTCACCTCACTTCACCGCTCTCAAGACCTCGATGTTAAGAGCCGCCCAGATCTCTCCGCTACAATCCCTAAACCTATACGCTGTTCGCGGTTAATTGAGCACTTTTGAAATCAACCTATGGAAAATGTCTCTGTCCCCACCTGCATATATTTTAACGCGCACCCCGTAAAAGTTAGTAGCGATGAGAAAGTAGTTCATTATATTAACGTTGAATTAAATATGTTGGATAAACAAATAATTTTTTCTTTCTATTTTTAAAATTTATATTTAGTTAAGGAATTAACAAATTGGTAAGATATTTTCTTGCTAATAATGTTACAGTTTTACTTGACGGACGCATGCATAATGTGAATTGGCCCATAGCAATGTTATTTACACGTACGGCGGAAGAATACACAACGTGCATACAAGACAATCTTAAGCAGGACATTCGAAAGTGCTCAGTTTACCGCGAACAGCCTTCACCAAGTTGACGAGCAACAAGTATGTGGCACGAGGGAAATTCCGGCGCGGGTATGGCATTAATCATTTTGAATTTTTGTTTCCTTTTCATTCGAGAAAATAAAAGAGAAAAACCTCAGCCACTCTTGAGGTGCCAAGGATCACTGCAGACGAACTTCGGCATCGAGGGGTTCTCACCTTTGTTGCTGCAGCTGCGGCGTATAAGGAGAAAAAAAACACATCCTCTCTTGTCGAAATACCTTCCGTCTCGGTTCCCCCATTTTTCTTCGGGAATATTCCAACCCTCGCGTGATTGATACAGCCATCTTCCTCGTTGAATGATCTCGGCNTCCCCCATTTTTCTTCGGGAATATTCCAACCCTCGCGTGATTGATACAGCCATCTTCCTCGTTGAATGATCTCGGCATGCGATACAGTCTCTGACTCCGTCGCTACGCCACTCTCGACCCGAGATACACCCGCGGATAAAAGGGAAAAAGTTCGTGAGAGAGCGGAAAATAAATTTTCCCTAACTCGGTTCCCTGATGTAGAAAATACTCTGCCATCAAGAAACTGGCCTTGTCTTAAAAAAAAAAATTGATACTTATTCTGCCAGTTGAAAGAAACATTTGTTATCGTTAGACAATTTACAATAAAAACTAATTTAATATATACAAGGGTGATTGAAGTGAGTATGGAGCAGCGCCGGAATGAAGGGGTGGAGGAAACGGGAGATCCCCGAGAAAACACGTTGAACAGCGGCATCGTTCGGCACGATTCCCTACCTGCGAAGGTCCAGGAGTGGCTCGGCTGAGTATTGAACCCGGTTCGCATTGGTGGGAGGCGAGCAGGCTAGCCGCTCAGCTACCGCGGCCCCCAATATATATAAGAGAAACGGATTGTGAATAGAACACAGCCGCTGTATAGCACAATCACAAGAAACGCATTTAAACCACGAATTAGTAATAATGTTTCAACCACAAATTTTATCATTTTTATAACTAAAACGAATGTACATAAAATTAATTATTGAAAATATTGGTTAATATTAGTACCAATATTTTCTTACACACAACTATAGTACAATTATGATTGCCCTACGTGACAAAGGGTTTTTTTTTGCAAAATATTCTTTCTTAAGCAAGCGCTAATAAAATATTTTGCTGCAAATGATTATTTCACACTGAATTTTCTACTCATAAGAAATAATTTTCTCGTCAAAATTTAAGTGTGTGTATCATTTGTATGCTTTTAAAAAAGCACACTGTGTAAGAAAACTTCATCAAACAAGGCAATCCGACCATAATAATTACTTTTATTTCATGCAAGAAAATATTTCGTCACATTTCTCAACTTTTACTGGGGGCCGCGGTGACTGAGCGGTTAGCCTGCTCGCCTCCCATCAAGGCGAACCGGGCTCAATTCCCGGCCGGGTCACAGGATTTTCGCACGTGGGAATCGTGCCGGACGATGCCGCTGGTCGACGTGTTATCTCGGGGATATCCCGTTCCCCGCCCTCCCATTCCGGCGCCACTCCATACTCACCTCAATCACCCCCGTCGACTCTCAAGACCTCGCGGTTAAGAGTCGCCCAAATCTCTTCACTCATTCACTCTACTTTTATATTATTACATTTGTAAAACTTGGTGATGTTTTATTATTATTACTTAAGGATATCATAAAAAATAGTGCTTGGGTACATTTATGAGAATTACTTTAAATTAAGTAAGCTGCATTAAAAAACGTTTCACACACATTGTCTTACATTAAAGCAAAGTAATTATTCTGAATGCCATTCTTGAAGAAGGTTTAATAAATGCACTGTGTGCTTTCTGCAACACCCAAAGAGAAATACTCCTAAACTGTTATAAATATCTGAATTCTAATAATTTAGTAAACTTTAGAATGAATACATTTTNCAAAGAGAAATACTCCTAAACTGTTATAAATATCTGAATTCTAATAATTTAGTAAACTTTAGAATGAATACATTTTAACTATAAATGTTTTTTTGTTGTGAGACTTATAAATTATTTTTTCATATAGTACAACTGTTTGCAAGTGAGGGTGTTTTTTGCTGTAACTTATTTTTTAGCGAGTTTTTCATTCTCTACTGATGTATTTTTAGTTGCAGTGATGTAAAGAAATAAACGCAGCTCTACTTTTATCTTAATTTAGGTAGGTAAAAAAAAAAATCCTTATCAGCGCCTCCTTCCTTGGGGTTTGGTTGAAGTTGCGTAACACGGTGTAGACAAGAGTTGTTACACTTTGCGAGGGAAGACTCATCCAGATGGCTTGTCTCAAGGGGTACGTAAGCGAAGGGGAGGAGGCGCGGAATGGAAATAAAAGTAAGGGATGATGAAGGTCGTAGAGGGATGATGAGGGTGGGAAAGGTGAGGCGGGTAATGTGCAATTAATTATCCCCTCAGCCCTCACCTGAACGTTGCTGGGACGANACTGACTTAACGCGTAGTCCGCACGCACTCGTGCCGCGCCCTTGCCTAGGAAGTACAGGCGTTTACACAATGAAAACATTAGGCGGTAGGCTTCAAATATTGAATTGATATAATAACAATCCTACTGCCTAAGTTCGACCAATAGAAAAGCATTTTACAGTGTGTTATTTGAAATAAAAATACAAGCAGGTTTTTATCCAATAGTATTTTTTTTTTGCAGTTGACTATTGGTTTTAGAAGCAGGCCATCAGAAATTAATCTTGATATTACGTCTTTTGAAATCAAAATATAAATGTTTTATCTTATATATGATCTCATCTGTGGTTGTCTAAACATAAAGACTTGAGAACTTAATTTTTTCTAGTTTCTGAATTTTTGTACAGCGAAACCTAAGCGTGGAGTAGAGGGGAGAGATTTGGGTGGCTCATAACATCGAGGTCTTGAGAGCCGACGAGGGTGAAGCGAGGTGAGTATGGAGCAGCGACGGAAAGCAAGGGTGGGGGGAACGAGAGATCACCGAGAAAACCCACCAACCAGCAGCATCGTCCGGCACGATTCCCACATGCGAAAATTCGGGAGTTACCCCTCCGGGAAT
>NQII01004006.1:0-16522 GCA_002778355.1 Clitarchus hookeri
GACTTAAAAGTACATTAAAGAATATTTGAAAAACATCAACCATTATTGTCGACTGCACAGTTGGAACTTTTTACTTCTATAATTAGATTACAGTATTTAATATTAGTTAATAAGACTTTTTACTTACGCGCACTTTATCTAGTAAGAGAAAGTAATGTTATCATGAAAAAAATCTACCTCGAGATTTTGACAAATCTAAAAATATATCCCAGTAAATCCCGATTTTCTTAAAAATGGCTAATCGATTTTGATTAAATTTGGCATATGTCCCACACTAATAAGGTATTAATATATAGCATAGGTGGTATGTTGTGTAGAAGTTGTGAGGCGGCGTTCCTCTCTTGACGAAAAAGGGTTTTTCGTGATTTGCAGCCTAAATATGCAGTTTATCGAACAAGTGTAAGGATCTTAATTATAAAGCGTTAAAAATTCTACAAGTTTTGTTCTCACATATTATTTGATACAACGTATCCTTACGCCACAAATTGCTGAAATATAAATTTTACATTTAATTGCCTAAGTTTTATTTCCTCCAATAAAAGTAAATCAATATCATCAATTATGATTGAGCAAAGTGTGTGTATATATGGAGGGATTAATCTGTATAGTGGTCTTACGTTGAACAAAATTTCCGTTAGGCATTGGTAATGTGTACCATACATCCTATAGCATGTATTTCACTGCACACATATGCATCTCTCTGTGCGCATAACTAGTATGTTACTTAACTTACAGACAAAGGTACCCAAAAACAATGCCTCCAATAATTTATTACTAAACAATTGTTTATTTTTAATTATCATTTGAACTGCATCTTAGTTAATGTACATATTGTTTTGCTATATAAAATTATCTTCGGAATAGGCTGGTTATGAGACTTGAGGAAATCCATGCATCCATGGTGTCCTGTTGATTATCCTGGAGAAGACAAAGCTGTATTGCCATTTTTGGATGTAGTGCTGTTTGTCAGAGATTCATTGTTACTGATTTGTGGTGGTTGGTGCACCATAACATAATGAGGATTGTTAAAATGCGGTCCTACGCGCTGTGAAATGGCTGTTCAGCAATAACAATATCTCTGTCCGCTTCTAGAATAATTCCAGTATTTTTATGCATAGCACAAACGTTCCGAAATCAGAGGTCTCAGAAATACTCATCTGAAGACTGGGCTTTGGAAGCGCATGAAGTTAATAGGTAATTCGAAAGCTATATACTGTTTTGTTTCTTCTACTGGCCTATTCTTCTTAAGCAGTGTTTAGGCGTACTGTCAGCCAGCAACCTCTTGGGTATATTCCTCAACATTTTGTGCTTGTCCACTGTAAGCTTGGTCCTCTGTTCGACTTCAATCTGTAAAAAGCAAACGGAAATTTAGTTTTTCGAAATGTTGTCAACAAAAGTTACATAACGTAATCACAAATCTAATGAGAGCTTATTTTTGGTTCAAAAAATAACATAGTCAGTTTTTGTTTCTCCCTTCTCATTGCCTCTAACAATGACGTCATTTTCTATTTACAACCTTCAACGGGTCTTTCTAATCGTGTGGAAATGTCTTCCTCTGTATCGCTTCTGAAAATTTTGTTAAAATGGTCTTAGTGTATAGAGTTTCACAAACACTGTCTTTCCCTGTATAGGAGAGCGGGGGAATACTGCGCAGCGTAAAATACTCCGCAGCGCCATTATTCGACTTGGTGATTGAAGAACGATTCTGGTATATGCTGCAACCTAGTGGCAGGAAAAACGAACTACAGCATGTAGACGAGACGCCATATTGTCACAAGGTTCCGTGTGAAAGTGAAGCAAGTTCGGTGCTGCTGATTTTCTTGTAAAAATGTGTTAATTTTTAATGAATAAAGCAAACTAAGTTTTAATTAAGCGTTTTATTGTTGAGAGAATTCCACAGACAATAAAGTTTTCCAAAACCATAGAAGTAACATAGAGCTATACATGGAGATGTTACTTATCGGTAAAACAGAAATCAAGTTTATTAATACAACACTCCTACCAAATTTGAACCATTTTACAGATAACAAAGCTTTAACTTAAACAAATTTTCCATCATACAACAAACATTGTTAAACAAAAACTAATAATTACTCATAAAGAACAAGAGCAAGAACCTAGATTAAATTTGAATACCAATTTTACTCCTAAGATATTTAAATTTTTCTCTAGGAAGAGCTTATGAAAATATATCAGCATATTGCTCTTCAGAACATACATAACTTAAATCTATTTGTTTCTCTACATATTTCTCTTTTATGAAGTTATACTTTACATCAATATGTTTACAACGTTTATGATAGTTCACATTTTTAATTAAACAAATTGCACTTTGATTGTCCATATTTAAACAAATGCAATACTGATTAAATTCACTAATGTCCATTAACAGTATTTTTAACCATATAGCTTCTTTAGTTGCAAAGCAAGCTGCCATAAACTCTGCTTCAGTGGTGGATAAGGCTACACTTTGTTGGCATTGCGTGGCCCATGTTATGGCNAGCAAGCTGCCATAAACTCTGCTTCAGTGGTGGATAAGGCTACACTTTGTTGGCATTGCGTGGCCCATGTTATGGCGGCTCCATTCTTTAAAAACACATATCCAGTCAAAGACCTGCGTGTACATGTGTCTTTAGCATAATCTGCGTCACTATAGGCTTCTAGTTTGTTTTGCGGTGTATATGTATAACGCAAACCATAGTCTTTGGTTTCTTTCAAATATCTCATTATTTTCTTGACAACATTCCAATGTGTATGATCATAGCTATTGAGATATCTACTCACCAGACTGACCCCATACATAATATCAGGCCTGCTTACTACTGCCAGGTGCATGAGTGATCCGACTGCCTCTCTGTACTGGATGTTCTTGTCTGGTCCGGCAGTGTTCTTCTCCAGGGTAGTATGAGGGTCAACTGGAATGTTACTACCATTAGCATCTTGCATATTAAATGTTTGTAACAATCTATCTATGTATTTAGACTGGTGAATAAAAATACATCCTTGAGATCTTTCTATTTCTAATCCTACAAAGTTCTTTGGATCACACTGCTTTATTTCAAAGTTCTTCTTCAAATCACACATTATTTGGTTCAGTGAATCCATTGACTTAGACATTAAGAGTCCATCGTCCACATATAACAACAGGTACACTTTGTTGTTGTTTACATTACCATAATACACACATCTATCTGCATGGCTATTTTGAAAACCAAATTTCTTTAGTAAACTGTCAAACTTTTCATTCCAGCACCTTGGTGCTTGCTTTAAACCATAAAGTGAGCGGTTAAGTTTACATACCAGATTTGATTGTGTGTCCAGGCCTTCAGGTGGTGTCATATAAATGTCTTCTTTTATGTCTCCATATAAAAATGCTGTTTTGACATCAAATTGTATCATTTCTAGGTTATGCTGAGCAGCTTCTGAAAGTAAAATCCTAACAGAATCAAACCTTACAGTTGGAGAGTGGATTTCAGTGTAGTCAATGCCCTGCTTTTGACCACATCCTTTGGCACATAATCTTGACTTGTAGAGCGGACCGGATGGCTCATCTTTTACTCGGAAAACCCATTTACAGCCAATTACCCGCACTCCTTTTGGTTTCTCAATTAAGTGCCAAGTTTCATTTTCTTCATGGGCCTTCAGCTCTTCTTTTATTGATAGTTTCCACTTCTCAGCATTCACATTATTTGAAGATATTGCTTCACTGTATGTTTGTGGGACATCCATATTTTCTGTATCTTCATTTCCACACACATATATATATATATATATATTAGCTTGCATTCTAGCTTTAGATCTGGTTGTCACATTTGACACCTCTGTAAGATCTATCTTTTCATCTGGCACATATAATGATCCTTCATCAGAGTGAAAAGAGTCTTCACTTGTTCCACTTAGTTCAGTTGTCTCGTTCACAGATGTACCATTATTATCAGAACTATCTATTTCAGTGTGTTCCAGAACTGACTCTGATAATGGTGCCATAGCATAATTTCTTTTAACTGAACTTTCAAGAAAAATCACATCTCTACTGATCAAGACTTTTCTTGTCTTGGGGTCTAAAAGCCTGTACCCTTTTGTTTGTTCACTATAGCCAATAAATATCATTTTACTTGCCTTCGAGTCCCACTTCTTGACTTTTTCTTTAGGAACATGTACCATTGCTTCACATCCAAAGATTTTCATATGAGTGATATTTGGCTTCTTACCACTCCACTTTTCTTCAGGTGTTGAAAATGCTAAAGCTCTTGTTGGGCATCGATTAGTGATGTAAGATGCCGTTGACACTGCTTCAGCCCAATAGTGTTTCTGTAATTTAGCATTTATTAGCATACATCTAGATCTTTCTAGTAGAGTACGGTTCATCCTTTCTGCTAAGCCATTTTGCTGTGGCGTATATGGGGCGGAAGTTTGATGTGAGATTCCTGACTTCGTAAGGAAAGCTTTAAATTCATCGCTCAAATATTCTGTTCCATTATCTGTACGAAGTGTTTTTATTTTATTATCTGATTGATTTTCAACTAAGGCTTTGAATTCTTTGAATTTACTAAATACTTCAGATTTCTTATTTAACAAATAAACAAATACTTTCCTGGTAAAATCATCTATGAAGGTAAGAAAGTAGCGGGCTCCTCCAAGGGATAACACCTCCATTGGCCCACACACATCTGAGTGTATAAGTTCTAGCTTTGCTTGTGCTCGGGAACCTTCAGATGAAAACGGTATTCTTGTTTGCTTTCCTTCTAGACATGATATACAAATCACTTTCTCCTTATTTTCCAGGTTCAGTCCTGCTGTATCTGTTAGTTTGTTCAGATCATCAAAATTCAAATGTGCCATTCTCTGATGCCATAAATAACAATCATTCTCTTTTGATGCAGATATGTATGCTGAAACACTATGTGTGTTTAGCCTGTACATATTGTTAATCATCTTGGCAGCTGCAACTTGTTCATGGTTTCTATTCAATATTTTACATCCTTTCGGGTCAAATTGCACTTGACAGCCATTATTTATCATTTGACTGACAGAAAGAAGATTGATAGCCAACTCCGGAACGAAGAGAACATTTTGAACCATTATTGTGTCCGCTTTTCCATTCTTATCGACCACAGTTAAATTCACCTTTCCACAAGCCTTCACTAATAGTTTCTTGTTGTCAGCTACTTTGATAGTGCTTATTGGAGGTGTTATTTCATCATAGAGCCAGTCACGGTGCATTGTCATATGCATTGACGCTCCAGAGTCGATGAACCAGCCGCTCTCATTGTTTGTTGTTGCAGAAAACACAGCGACATAACCGGAGTCCTCATTTGACTTCTGTTCCTTCTTCTTGTTTCGACAGTATTTACTTATGTGCCCATATTTGTTACACACAAAACACCTTGGACCTTTGCTTGACTTATTGATTTTATCTGGAACTTGTTTCGCATACTGCGACTGACTTCCTCTTCCTTTGTTGACATATAGCGCAGTAGACTCAGAGTTTCTTATATTTTGTAGAAGCTTAGTCTTCACAGAATCAGCTGTGATTGCCACACCGGAGCTCTCAATGGCCATTATCATAGGTTGATAGACCTCGGGTAAACCAGCTAGTAATAAGGTTCCTAGCCATTCATCGTTTACATTAAAATCAATATTTCGAAGTTTGTGAGCTGTCGACATAATTTTATTCACATAGTCTTCTATGTTTTGACAACTTTCAAGCGTTGTGGTTATCAGATCCCTCAACAATCCAACTCGGCGTGTTAATCCTTTGTCATCGAACGCTTTAGCTAGGTTATTCCGCACTTCTCTCGCATTTTTCGCTTCTTGTATATGTACATAATTGATGGGATGCTCGAGTAGAATAATCTTCGACTTCGCTTTCGTATCAAGTTTCGCATCGACTTCTTCTGAGGTAACACAACTCCATAATTCCTCGTGTTCAAGGTAAGTTTGAACAGCAAACCTCCNTATCAAGTTTTGCATCGACTTCTTCTGAGGTAACACAACTCCATAATTCCTCGTGTTCAAGGTAAGTTTGAACAGCAAACCTCCACGTAGGATAATTATCTCTTCCTGTCAGCTTTTCAATCAGTGCCATCGTATTATTTGAGGACATTTTAGCTGATGAAGAAAATGGCGTGCGTTTTTGCGGCGCGCAACCATATGCCGGGTTTTAGGTTACACTTTTTCACTTTTCAAAACTTAACACTTTCACTTTAATTCTTTTGTCCTTTTTCACTTTGAACATATTTGAAAAGGAATCAAGTGGCATGGGGGCCCATAACCTGTTAATTTTTAATGAATAAAGCAAACTAAGTTTTAATTAAGCGTTTTATTGTTGAGAGAATTCCACAGACAATAAAGTTTTCCAAAACCATAGAAGTAACATAGAGCTATACATGGAGATGTTACTTATCGGTAAAACAGAGATCAAGTTTATTAATACAACAAAATGTCTGTATAAAACATGCTATGTAAGCATGTAACATTACTTTGTTGTGTATTGTTATACATTTTTACAAGTAGAGTGTTGGTTGAGGATTATCAGCTGCCAATAATAATTTATGTTTTCTATTCATGTATTTTCTGTATTGAGCGTGAAGTCTGTATTACCGTTTGGGGTAATTCTGCGCTCCTAGTTTAGGGTATTATTGCACGTGCGCAGTATTCACCCTCAACAATTTATATGCAAATATTATTTATATTCTCCAAACATTATATGTGTATTATTGTATTGGTTTCCCTCTTTGTTGTAGATGCCACGTATATATAGCAGGAAGTCTAAACGAGGAAAGTTTACTAGTGAGCAGATAGAGGTGACTATTAATCCAGTGAAGTAGGGGCAGCCCATCAGAAAAGCAGCATGGAACTTCGGCATAGTGAAGAATTGTTTTTCAAATGGCTTAACTATTTCAGAGATTGTCTTAAGCCATCTAAAGAGGACCCAGTGATAGTAATCCTAGACAATCATGCAAGCCATATACACTGAAGAGCCAAAACAAATTGTTACACCTGCCTAATAACGTGTAGGGCCCCCGCGAGCACGCAGAAGTGCCGCAAGACGACGTGGCATGGACGCGACTAATGTCTGAAGGTATGCAGGAGGCAATTCACATCATGAATCCTGCAGGGCATTCCACAAATACATAGGAGTGCGACGCGGTGGAGATCTCTTCTGAACAGCATGTTGCAAGGCATCCCAGATATGCTCAATAATGTTCATGTCTGGTGATTTAGGTGGCCAATGAAAGTGTCTAAAGTCAGAAGAGTGTTCCTGGAGCCACTCGGTAGCAACTCTAGACTTGTGGGGTGTCGCATTGTCGTGCTGGAATTGTCCACGTCCGTCGGAATGCACAATGGACATGAATGGGTGCAGGTTATCAGAAAGGATGCTTACGTATCTGTCACCTGTCAGAGTCGTATCTAGACGTATCAGGGGTCCCATTTCACGCCAACTGCACACGCCCCATAACATGACAGAGCCTTCACCAGCTTGCACAGTCCCCTGTTAACATGCAGGGTCCATGTATTCATGAGGATGTGATCATACCCGTACACATCCATCTGCCCGATGCAATTGGAAATGAGACTCGTCAGACCAGGAAACATATTTCCAGTTACGTAAAAGTAATAGCACTCACGCGAGGCGTAAAGCTTTGTGTCGTGCAGTCAACAACGGTACACGAGTGGGCCTTCGGCTCCGAAAACCGCCCGTATCAATGATGTTCCGTTGAATAGTTCGCATGCTGGCACTTATTGATGCCCCAGCATTGAAATTTGCGCCAATTTGAGAAAGGGTTGCACGTCTGTCACGTTTAATGATTCTCGTCAGTCGTCGTTTTTCCCGTTCGTTCACGATCTTTTTCCAGCCGCAGAGATGTCAAATATTTGATGTGTTACCGGATTCCCGATATAGACGGTACACTCGTGAAGTGGTCGTACGTGAAAATCCAAATTGTATCGCTACCTCGGAGATGCTATGTCCCATCTCTCGTGCGCCGACTATAACACCACGTTCAAACTCACTTAAATCTTGATAACCAGCCATTGTAGCAGCAGTAACTGATCTTGCAACTTTGCGAGACGTTTTTTGTCTTATATAGGTGCTGCCGACCGCATCGCGCTACTCTGATTGGTTCCATACCTCTGTTATTTGCATATGCATGCCTATATCAGTTTTTTGGCTCTTCAGTGTATACTGGCAGTATCAAATACAACCACCAAATTTTTCCTATACAGAGCCCATTTCTCTGCCATTTTGTAAGTTAGCCTCTCAAAAAAATCTAAATTTTTATGCCATATCCCGGGAAACAATATACCTATTCTTACCAAATTTGGCGAAGAAGTTGTACTGTGGTAGGCCATATAAATATATGTATTTGTAAGGTGTGATAGGCACTTATTTTCAGAATGGCAGCTATAATAACACTTTGTATCAGTGTGCATATAGATATACGAATATTATTAATTTTGTTATACAATCATCGAATGCGCTAATACGCCACTTTTAATCTCCCATTAGTGAAGATCGTCACATGAAAAATAGGGAGGTTTTATGCCATGTCTAAAGCAGGAATTAACCGATTTTCCCTAAATTCTTTACACTAGTAGCGGTATGGTAGACCTTGTAAACGTAAATTTTTTAAGTTCCTCAGTATTTTATTTTCCAAATGACGGCCCTGTGTCTATTTTAGGTTAGAAAACCCTATCATTCGAAACATTATTCCAATTAATTTTGAAGTTGATGCTCGAATCCAACCTTCGTAATGCAGTTTTTTGCACACTATCTTGTTGTAAGAGATTTTCTGAGTTGGAGTCCCGGTTAGGCACATGTGTATATTTAACTGCCTCACTACTGTTGCCTATGTTTCTGGTTTCATCTCTAACGATATTGCTTCCTTTTAAGCAATTATTTAAAAATGTATTGCACTCAAAATGAGGAAAGTAGGCTCATTAGTTATATCAGCAATTCATTGTTTTAAATGTATCTCTTATGGTAATTATTGGTTTTCTTTTGCCTGTTTTTAAAATTTTTTTTCGCCTATTCATTAAATAAATTAATCATGTTTACAAGGGATTGTTTCGTTAGCCCTCCGACCCCAACCTCGACTGGCATGTGTGTCTCTCGACCTGGGGCTATTTCCCACCTGTCACGAATTCCCACATAACCAGCCTGGGCAGAGCGCCCTACGTGATCGATGTAGTGTACCTATTGGCCTTTTGATGTAGTGTAAAAAGTAGCTAAGATGTTGTCTCCAGCCCTGTGTGCGGACGACTGAAGTGTTCATGCTAGGGCCATGTAGTTTCATAAAATTTGGTAAATTCCGTCCCGGACCAATCAGTGAATTCCGAGACGAAAACGTTTGTGTAATGCGTTTAATTTTTTATGTTTTACTGCGGTTTGGGACAGTTTATTATATATTCATTTATTGTATTTCTGAGTAGTTTATTGTTTCAATATTAATTAATTATAATTTAGAGTTCACCTAAAATACTTGCGTGTTTAATTAGGAAGAGTGGCGAGTGCTGTGAGAAGCAACGTCTGCTTCTCCTGTAGTGTTGTCATGGCTTTCGCCTGTGTGATTATGGGTCTTAAACAGTCCATTAATATTACGAATTGTGCTTCTCGCAGAAAAGCGGCCAGTACGTGCATTTATCCTAACATGGCCGTATTTTCTGTTATGTTGTTGTGCCTTCTCCAATTCTGTTGTGGTTTTTCCCTTTGCTGTCGTGTGGGTACAAAGTACAAAGACAATTAACCATCCTCGAACAATAGTACACGGAATGGCGAAATAAAGTAAACCCAGGAAAATCAGAGACAGTAATAATTACCAACAAACTGAGAAGGTATTAGAACAATAAATATTTTACACAATTTATTATTTCTACGCTTATATTCATTAAAAAAACAGAAAGCAAAAGAAATAATTTTATTATTAACATATTTTTACCTAAAACTTTTAAATCAACGTTAAGACACGTGACTATTTTCCCTCCGTCGTGACTAACCTTTCTGGATTCATGCGACTTAGTGTGCCCGTTAAAGCTTACGCAGGTAGCGGCATTGGTACTTTTTAAAGGTCGATTTCAAAAGTGCTCATTTAATCGTGAACAGCCTTGAATTATTTATTTCACATGACCAGAGCAATAATTGATAGGGTCTTCCTGGATTATGTTTTTATTGTGATTTCTAAAGAATCCAAATTGAAAATACGCATAATTTTCACTAAGTATNGGTCTTCCTGGATTATGTTTTTATTGTGATTTCTAAAGAATCCAAATTGAAAATACGCATAATTTTCACTAAGTATAAAATTCGTATTAAATGATTTTTATACATTTAAATAATATATAACACTAAATATTTTCCAGTTTTACAAATTATGTGTATTTTTCTTTCATGTGCAAAATAAAACGTATTTTACTGACAAATTTGGTAACGTATATAGTAATTTTTTATGATTTCTCCACCTTGTACAGTCGAGTTCAGTGATACTTTTCCGCTTTTCATCTACGGACTGTCCGAGCAACTGATTACTTCTCTGATTCACAGACTATTGACGAAGCGTTAAGACGTAAAAAGCTAAAACCAAATGGATGTTGTAAGTATTAATTCATTAAACCGAGAACACCTATGTTCATGAAAATCCATATACATACACGTCTAGAGCATTAATTATTGCACTGCATGCAGAAGGGACAAAAAAATTCTTACACATTGCATAAAGCAAGGGAAACTCAAGGTACTATTAAGGACAATACATTTTTCGCGAAAAATTTCCTTCCTCGTTTTACTTTAAAAAATTTAATTCTAATACTCTTTAGAAATAAGGTAATTTTGAACGGCCCAGTTTTATATCACTGTGCCTTCTAACGAAGAACAAAAGATAACTGCAGCTGTCCAAGTAATGTTTGAAATATACACTTTACAAATTTTCTGGTAAATTCCCTAAACTGTAATGGTAGTTTTTAACCCAGGCAGCGGTTACACGGCACGCTAAAANTACAAATTTTCTGGTAAATTCCCTAAACTGTAATGGTAGTTTTTAACCCAGGCAGCGGTTACACGGCACGCTAAAAGTGTTCACTTTCAATATGTTTATCTTTGTATACGGTTACACGTCACCTGATGATGCTCCGATCGAAGTCACTTGCTGTTCAAACTAAACTGGTTTTAAACTAACATCAGAACGACATTTCTTCGATGCTTTGCTGTGATTGGCCTGTTAGACGTCAACAAAACATTGCGGTGNTGTTAGACGTCAACAAAACACTGCGGTGAAATGGCACACAGCGTGAATTCGTGTAGCAACACAAAGACAATCAACAGGTAACCTACCGGATAATTAAATATTTAATCCTATTTATTAATTAAAACTATTTGCTTGGTACGATATTACTATACATATTTAGCCCTACAACAATAACACCGTGACTGTTTATATTCTCAGATGATTGGACTTACGCCAACAACGTAAATTTAAATGATGCACGGCTGTAGTTGAAAATGTGTGTCAAGTTTAATTTATTATTGTGCGTGACACTTTTGCACTTTTATTTGTAGAACAGTCGTCTTTATATAGTTTTATACCCTATTTTAGGTGTGTGGTAGGAGTATAAGAGGCTATACGTATGTGTACGTTTTGTAGTAAGAGGTCAGGCTCGTTAAGTGACACGTAATTAGTGGGCATTAAACGGCAAATCAAAGTCATAAACATACAATCAATAACTGATTTATTACATTATTAGCAACATTAACATGTCACAAATTATACTTAAGGTGAATATTAATTTGACATAACGAGAATGTTGAAATGTACGAGTCATTGTTCCAGGTGTGAAGCTTGGTGTTATGAAGGGTCCAAAGCTTTAATTAGTTTCTGGGTGGCAGAAAGAGTACAGCAGGAGCTGATGGCTGTGACAGTAAATTAACCAGCAAGGGAATCAATAGCTCGAAACTTTAATCTAACCTACAAATAATCAGTCCCTAGGACGTGGCTGCAATGTCAAACCCACATACAAAATGTATCAAATAAATATTTGGTTTCGACGACTCATGGCGACGAAGTCTTCGTAACTTCTCCTTGGTATTGTCAATTGAAACAGTTTTCCATTGCTCTTCATCTGTCAAATTACTGGCAAATTTATGCAGTGCAGTTGTACTTTAGGTAATATTTTTTCGTCGTGCAACCATAACCTAAACCCAACTCAATATTACTATAGACAAAACGCCTCACGAATGTATGTACACAAATACGCTAGATGTGAACATTGCTATCGATTGCGACCGCAGCAATAGATTGTCGTGTAACCATGTGAACATGTTCACTTCGAAAGTCATTCAACTAAACATATTTAAATATGGTCGCCTAAACATGTTCACATTAATTAGTTCAGCGCGCCGTGTAACCGCGGCCCTGTACATTGTATGGAAATAATGCCACTTGTCAGACTACAAAATTAGGAACTTTGAGCGTCGTTACTATACGAGGCTGGGGACTTCCCTACCCATTTGACTGTTTCGTGAGTGAATGTAGGAACGCTTCCATAGATGTATGCGAAAATAGTTTACCATTCGCACTTTCTCACTTTCCTTATATATTGATGTGGTAATTTTAAGAATAATTTCTTAGTGTGTAGCCTGCATGGAACTCTCTCCACGAAAATCAGGTACCCCTATATACTGCATAGAGGCTGTTCATTGAAAAGTGAGTAATTTTGGGGCCGTAGTTACTTTTTTCCTACCAACCAATTTTTATCCTTCAAACACATTCTAAATAAATATTGCCATTAAAGTAATAACACTGTGTATACATTTCACCGAACTCGGAAGTTCACGTCTAAGGCTACAATAAAATATATTTATTGACTTTTATTCCAATTGAGAGTGCTTCAAGAAGTGATCCCTTTACCGCGAATAGCATAAAAATGTTAGGGAACAAATATTTCACCCACCATCTTTTCAACAGGATATTGAATCTCCATCTACATATTGCTTTAATAATCTCTTATATGAGACCACATGTTTCCGTTTGGGAATTGGATATGAACGTCCCTCCTCTTGAAGAAATCTCTTCCAGAGAACTGTGCTGCGTCGAGTGGGTAATGAGAAAGGAGAGGGGATGCTTACCGCTGGATGATGGACTTTATGAAATCAGCGAGCATTGACTTCGCAAGGAAATGAAATACGATATCGAAGTTGCGTGGACTACAAGACGGGAACATTTTCTTATGCAAATGGGTGGGAAACGTGAGAAGCGTATTTTTCATTTTCGACCAAGTGATCTTTTATGTCTGGACGCAGGGATGTGGTTCTTGTTATTCAGATCATTTAAAAATAAATTTTCGGGGTCGATTTTTAGGAGAAAGTTAACTCCTAATCTTGCAGTTGTAGGGAAAGAAAGCAAAAGTTTATAATTACGACGGAATAATTTAAATTCATGTAAAAACTAAGTAGTTGTAAATATTTCTACCCCAACTTTTTATAGCATTTCTGGTCACATTTGATAGGACAGTTTCAATCTGCATCACCCCTTTGCTCTTCTTTAAAGTGCAGTTATTTTAGGTTTTTTTTCCGGAGAGATAAAGTTTCCAACCAACGACTGAAACACATAAACACAAGCCTAAAAGTACACTCGAAGTATGAAACAGTGAATCTCATAAGACCTCAGATATTTTCTCCGGGGAATACGGCTTGTGGCATTTTGATGGTTTTTGTTGTTGTGTTTTTAGAGACAATTGAGTGATTTCCTATTGCGATGCTAGAAATCCACTCATAAAAATACAAAATTCCTCACAGATATGTGTTCTTAAGTTTCGCGATAGTGAAGTGGACTGATATCTTGCATCGCATACGCCAACTCATTAAGAATTAACGAATTTAATAACCCACCAACTTCATTCGCTCACTAGGAGCCGCGGTGGTGTAGTGGTTAGACTACTTGTCTCCCAATAAGGCGAACCGGGATAGATTCCCGGAGTGGTCGCTCCCGGAATTTTTGCATGTGGGAATCGTGCCGGACGATGCCGCTGGTCAGCGGGTTTTCTCGAGGACCTCCCGTTTTCCCGCCCTCTAATTTCAGTGCCTCTGCTTACTCACCTCGCTTCACCCTCATTGGCTCTCAAAGTTCAGTTGATAAGAGACACCCAAATCACTCCAATCCAGTCATCCTTTGTTGCACTCACTCAGTCACTCATTCCCACTCATTCCGAATTCCTCATTCGCTAATGCACTCACACATTACACATTCTCTGTCCAACTGTACTCACTCTCTCTCTCACTTATTCTTCTTCCCACTAGAGATTGTTTCACGAACTGATTCACTCATTCCCTTACTTATTCACTCACTCTTTCATCAACTACTCACTCTAATTCACAACCCACTAACCCAATAACTCATTACCTAACCTATTAATCACCTCAACACCTACCTCTTACTTACTAACTTACTAACCAACTCATACTAGATCACCTAAAAACTACCGGTCACTTTGATTAGCTAATGTAGCTATATTACTCACATGCTGATAGACAAATCTTAAAGTGGTATTTACAGTGACGTCGTGACTCAGGGAGTATGATAATAATTCTTTAGTAATGGCAGCCCTTGTACATAGGAAAATCATCGCACCATTTTCGCATAAAGCATTCCATCGGTTATAGCATGACTTCCATTTTTATATTCACTGGCGTTATATTAGAGACTCAAAAATATGAACAATGTACATGGACGGTGTTACCAGAAGAATTGTCATGTTGAATAAATGTGCAAAATTTACTATGCATGTAGAATATTGCTTATAAGGTGAATAAGCGTGCATAGTTATTCCATTTGAAGGTTGTAATGATATGTGACAAGTAAAATGTTTCACTGTAAATGTTATTCATAGGCCTGTGTAAATTAATTAAGAAGCTAAAAACTATCATCTAATAAATATATGGATTGTAATTTTATCTCGGAAAACACAGTGGCTTGGATGGTTGTGAGCGAAATACGAAAATTTTTAGTAAATTACAAGCTTGGCCAATTGTTTTTTCATTTGTAATTTTTCTACATTTAAACATACCAATACGTACGATCAGATAATTTACACATTTCTCCCCCATAACTCCAGTTTCTCTTTGGAGAGTCATTATATACACACCCACGGCAAAGACTACGTTGTGAAGGCTTAGTTAGAGATGGCCTGGGCAAGCATTGTTTAATGAAATTCCGTCATTTAAGGAAAAACTGCTCTAAATTACCTCCTCAACACTGCATAAAACTACAGACAAGTTGTTTTTTCCGTAAATTTCACAGGACTTTCGATGACTTCGTGAAACTTCTCTGCAATTTTGCTGGCGTCTCTGTACGTCCGTTTTGAAAACTATTTACTAAAAATATTGCTAATATTTTGTTTTGCCGATGTTTCCTTGTGTATTAAAAAAGTTTAAAATTTTTAAATAATTTATTCTAGTGAGAAATTTAAATACGAATACAAATCTTCAAAATCTGTGATTATTACCACACACCTACGACGTTCGTGTGGTTATGTTTGTTATGTATATGTCATTTTCAGTATCATGACTTGCGCAACTTTCTCAGTTTCCAAAATATTTCAGTGTTTTTTAATGTTGCAGCTTTTACAGGTGGTTGGTGCTATTTTTTTTATATTTGAAATAGGTCTAATCAGTGTGGATATTCTAACCGCCGCTCAAATACTATAATTATCTGGTTACAGTGGCAAAGAAAGCTTCGCAGAGATTAGGCATAGTTCGTTTCCGATACACGAAGCTGTGAGGAATACGAAGGCACTCGTTCCGTATTTGATATTGTTACATGTGGGTGCTCTAAGCGTGCGAGGCACGGAAGATTTATTGACGCGCGCACGCAATCAGTTGCAACTGAAGACGCAGCGGCTTTTGACAAAAGAATGTTTACAAAGCGTGTCTGTTAGGCCTATAGCAGCGCGCGCCGCTCCCTACCTCGGGTATCGGGTGTCTTTGAGACATCTGAAGAATGCTATGGATTACTGACCTCGTCTCTCTCAGCTAGACTCGGAGTGTGGAAAAACTTCCAGGTCAAGGCTGGCGGCTATAAAAGGCTTGTCGGGCCTCCGAGATGGCAGTTGTTGAATGGATGAGTTTCGGCGATAGGCGACTAGCGAGGAGAGAAGCGCGCGGCGAGAGAAGTAACCAGCGGAAGAAAAATTTGCGACTGCATGCATTACAGCAGTGAAGATTGCAACTGGCAGGCTGGACTATTGGACTGAATGCGTGAGTGAAAGACAGTACAGATGTTGGAAACAGACAGACTGGTAGTGTGATGATGATGATTATGAGTTAATTAACTATAACTCAATAGAGACATTAAGAAGGACGTTATTTAGAGTAAAAATATACATTAAATATTGCGCTCACTGAGAAACAAAATGAGTAATAGTGGTGATAGATAGATCATTACTGTATATAATAACTGTGTGAATAAATTAAAATCAAATTTAGTCACATTATTTTTATTAATAGCACTTTCCCTCACAAACTCAAATACAC
>NQII01004006.1:20684-43083 GCA_002778355.1 Clitarchus hookeri
ACTTGACAAATTGATTTTAATAATTAAGTAACATATAGCATTTGCCCCACACTCACCCCACCTCCGCAACCAGCCCCCCACCCCCTTATTTTAACTGTCACTCTCCGAAGTCATAAATTTAAGAGTTATCGCAAAAACTACGACGAACATAAAACATTACTGAGTCCAACCCACATGTTGGATGTTCGTGAACTTGACCTTGACCCCAACGATCTTGGGAACACATCGATATTTTTTTTACAAGTCTAAGAAACAAATAAAAGTTTAGGAACATATTACATTACTTACTCCGACACCAATGTTTGATGCCGGTGGCCTTGACTTTAAGCCCCAATAACCTTGAACACGAAAAATCGAGAAAAAAAAATTAAATTATATATTCGCTAATTAAATATTTGGATCATATTAAATCACTGACTCCGACCCCATGTCGTTAGTGGTTTACTTCGACCTAATCTTAATGATCTTAAACTCAAAAATCTAGAAAACATGTTTAAAATCCATTAAATTCCAAAAAGTGTCGAACATTTTACGTGACTGACTCCGACCACCATGTTGAATGTTGCTTACCGTAACCTTAACGCCGACCGCCCTTGGCGCAGTCAGATGGTGCGCCACCATTCTGCGGTGTGGAAAGTTCTGTGTTCGATTCCCAGGCTGAATAGGTGTTAGTTTAAGTTAGGTAATAACTGAGTTTGTATGCTGTCCCCTGATAAGCTTTCAGGCATTACACCGGATAAGACCTTTCTGTGCAATAAATCAATTAACCTTGACTCCACTGACTATGAACTCGAAAAATCGAAAAAAAAAATTGCGAAAAATATAATATGAATGTTAAAGACATGGAAGAAAAAATTACGTACCTATGGAAAAAAAAAGTTGGAATGTGTGACACTGAGGGCACGATTCTCGTAAAGATGGCAGAATACAGCCGCTCTCTGGTACGACGATCAGCAGAAGAATGAGCATCCATCTCTCCATCTCTATATTCCATTAGCTATAAAGCCGACCAATATTCGGAAGCCCAAAGCGAATCATGGATATGGCAAATCACTCATACTCACACCTCCACCCATACCCATGCCACCATCACACCTCTCATCACTCCACTCCCCTCATAATATATACTCGTCATAGCACGACCTCCCCACCCTCCTCCTTATCATACACGCAAGGCAATAACAAACCAACAAACTCTACCCCCTCCCCCAAATAACTCGCTTAAGCTCGTCCCTCTCACCAGCCACCCATGTAATAAACCAATAGAAAAAGTCACCTGATACGAATCTCTGTACTAACCTCTTCGCACAAAAACTTCGCAATATATATGCAAAACTTTGAAAATCTTCAATAAATATTTCAACCTTAGCTGACCTTATCAACGCGCAATGCCAAACGGTCAAGCCCCAAACAACCAGTTTCGAAACATTACTAAATAGTATTCCTCAGTGCATTCTTTCTCCTTATATAACTCAGCTGATTTTAATCGACCCGAGTAAGGCATAATACTTCAGATCCTACCATAGCCGTTATCCTGCACACAATCAAATAACTTTTATCGAAAACTGACTATCGCAATCCATTGTATACACCACAGAATTAATAAATCTTTCAAAGAATTATGTATACATAAATTAAATCTATTTATTTCTTATATACATACTATGCATATAATTCTTTCATACATTCGATCTTTTCATTTCTCAGGTGTTACAAGATCATGAATAGCAGACAATAGTTTCATCTGATATAACACCGATCCGTCAGTTCACTAATGACAGAATATATCTCGTTTACGTGCGAGAGATCTCCATCTTGTTGCTAATCAATCAAATGTGTGAGTCAATCAACAATTTCACTCGGGTAATCGGTAAACATATAGTCAATATTCTCAGCACCTTCTACCTTCTTTATTTCGCTTGTTGCAGCAGATGAACGAACAATCTTGATCCCTTCTGCCTTATTCACACCACTTGTGGAAGGAAACTCGTTGGTGAAATATGTGGGAACGTCAACGAAATCATCATCGTCTTCAGCACTATCACTGTATACATATTAATTTTCATCACTGCTGTCTTCGTGATCGTCTTCACCACCTCTGTCGTCCCCAACATAAAGTTTAGTTTTCTTTAAAGGAGTCGCATGGTTCTTATCGGTATTTTGAATTTCACCGATTTCACGTGTTAAAATATGGCAATGTAATAATTATTATTTGGTAACTTCAGTTTTAAGTTGTTGACAACACTGTGTAGTGTTTTGTTTTTTTCTGTAGTTGATAAATATATAACGGTCAACATTGTTGTATCAGTTTTGCTGTTAAAGTATAATAAAACATTTCGTTTATTAAAAGGCCTTTATTCATTAAACCTCAACAGGTTATGGNAAGTCAAGAATTATTTGTAAGATGTTTAAATAAGTGTTGTATTCAAACTTAGAAATAAGATATAAGATAGAACTGTATTACATTGAGAGGGGGTGTTAAAATATGGCAATGTAATAATTATTATTTGGTAACTTCAGTTTTAAGTTGTTGGCAACACTGTGTAGTGTTTTGTTTTTTTCTCTAGTTGATAAGTATATAACGGTCAACATTGTTGTATCCGTTTTGCTGCTAAAGTATAATAAAACATTTCGTTTATTAAAAGGCCTTTATTCATTATACCTCAACATCACGCACCATACACCAGTCCGGTTCAGATGGCCAAGATTCGCACTAGGCGAAATATCAGACAAACAGTGTAGCTTTTTCGTACTCGTAAGCGCTGCTTGGCGTGTTCAATTATAGTGCAATGCTGGTCAAGGAGCAACGTGTTAGCATTAAGTTCTGATTCCTGTAAGGGAAATCAGCAGCAAAACTCTTGAAAGGATTTGTATGACTCAGGTGGAAGAAACTTTGAGCAATGTAAAGGTTGGCAAGTAGATTTCTCGTTTCAAAAGAAGTCAAAAATCAATTGAAGACGAACCCTGACCGGGACATTACACAACTCCCGGAACAGGCGAAAACATTCAAATATCCGTGGTTCCATCATCTCTGATCACCATTGAACAATCTATGAATTGGAGGAAGTGACTGGAATTTCCTAGAACTCATGCCAGCGCATTTTGTCTGAAGATTTGCAGATGGAACTTGTCGCAGTGGCAATTGTACTTTCCGACTACTAGAAAGTAAACCGTTTGATTGTATGGGAGAAATTGGAATAATAGAATTCGATCCTGATATTTCTTTCAAAATTCATCACATGCGAGTAATTGTATTTCTGTGGGTACGGTCCAGGTATCAAGCAACAATCGAGCCAGTTGAAGAATACTTTATCTGCGAGACCAAAAATAGCAATTCAGGTGAAATCCAGCGTGAAGAGAAAGTAGGTTTTTTTGTCTGTATAAAGGGTATATTCCACCAAGAGTTATGTTCATCAGGGTAGCACAGTAAAGCAACATTACTACCTTGCATCGCCACACACATTGCATAAAGCAGTGAGAATAAAATGGCCGGCATTGTGGTGAATAGTGGATTGGCTCCTCACATTCGACAACCCTCAGCTCACACGGAGTTGAGTGCTAAATGTTTTAGGCCAAAACAAATATGACAGAGGTTTTTTTACACCCTTATCACCGGACCGTGTCCCCACGATTTATTTATGTTCCAAATATTGAAAAGAAATTTGATAGGGGAAATAGAAATAGCTGGATGCATTGAACAGCATTATATTGGACGAGTTTAAAGACTGTTTACAACAGTGGAAAAAACGTCGGCCTAAGCTTATTATTTCTGACGAACCCTATTTTTTATGGTGGTTAAGTTTTGAAAAATGTATGTCACATACATGATGTTTGCTAAAGCAATTGTCTTTTTTTTTTGTGTCCACCCTCAGTGTGTATAGGTTTGAGGGCAAAATCCACCCTAAAAATATACTGAGTTGGGTTCCTTTCTTCATATATTTAAGGTTAAAATAAGTTCGTTTATTTGATTGATTAAGAATTTGTTGAAACCGAATGACAGCATAACAGGTTAAAATATTTTTTTCAAAATGTTTTCTATAGGCGCAAGTCTTGCGTTGAAACCATGAGTTTTACGTATTTTCTTCTGATATCGGGTTTCTTTCAATTGTATTTGAAAAATATCATTGACCACTACAGTCACTATATGAGCCCTTAACTGAGGATGCGTAGGGCTGTATTTTAAAATGTGGTATGTTGTAATGTAGTGTGCGAAACATGTACTATATTGTCTGAGCGTACAAGAAACGAATAAATAATAATAATAGGATATAAGAAAAATGTTTCACAGCCACTTGAGCATCGACTGCAGAAACACCAGAGGTGAAGAGACATTGTAGGCTCCCTTAACTATGATTCCGGGCGTTGTTCTTGTGCATTGTGGCCGTGTAAAGTGAGGAAAGATCCGCTCAACATCGTTGTCGCCGAGGCAGGGTCAGCTGTCGTCACGGGAAGCCATTCATTTCTGCATCTGCTGCTTCTTCGACACCGTTGGAAGCGGGTTGACCCGTGTTGAAGCTGAAGCAGACATCTGCCTAGTTGCAGCCTGCGATCGTAGCCCAGCTCCAAACTAATATTTGCAGATAGTTCTTTAGTCTATTCGTTGTATCTTCACACTTATTGAATCAAAGCTTTGAAATATCACCCCGCGTTAGACGTGCTTGTTTCTATCCTAAATACGTCACGTATCACCAGCGTTTTATACTTGTGTTAACATAAAAGTGCATTATTTGTTTTATAAAGTTCAATGTTTACATATATTATCTTTAAACTGTATTATATATTTTATATATAATATCAAAAGAAGGGAGAAACTAGTTGTGTTGGTAATGCTCAGTAAGAATTATTCTAATGCAAACAGTGTTACACTGAGCGCTTATGAATGTTGTGCGTGGTACCTTTGGTGAAATTTATAAACTCTGTTAAGATTTGTTTGCATGAGGCGGAGGAATATTGTGAAAGTAGAAGTTCAGCAAGGCTTCAGAAAAGTCAGAAGTAACCGTGAATGGACTATGATCGAAAAATGTGATCTGTTGATCCAAGTTTGGTTTTCCAAGGCAACATTCTTGGTTTCTGTGTCATATTCAGAGAATTCCAAGGATTTTAAATTACAGCTCAAAAAACTACTTGTAAAAAAACCTTGATTAACTCTTCCCTAAGCTTTCACTTCATAAATGCTACTCATGTGAACAAACAACAGTGTGGTTATACATAAATATTATATTACCTATAAAACATTTGTTCAAAATGTTATCATGCAGTTCTGAACATACACGCTAATGTAGAAACATGATCTCTGTATTTAAATAATAGTGTTACTATTTTACATTATGGGCAAATAATATAGTTATCACAAAATTTAAACAATAACTGCTCTATAATAAATTATATTTATGTCATATATTTCATAATGTTTCAAAAATGCATCTATATCTTATTATTGCACATAAATGTGCACTAAAACTAACTACCTGGAAAATTAGTTATATGTAACTGACAAAGGGAACTAGGTGGCTATGTAGTAACCTTATTTTTAATATACACAGTGAAACAGGCTTTTTAAAAATATTCTACTAAAAAATAACAGAAATAACTATCTTTAAAAGAACCATAAAATCTGCATTGCATAAACAGGCGGAGACACATTTATGCTGCCTCAAAAGGCGCCAGCAGTTAAACTAACAGGTTACTGGAATTCCCTTCTCTGTTAATACACTACAAACTCTTAGGAGGATGCTCTGGGATATTTTCTTGTTGATGGCAAATAAAATGAGTTCTTGACGCGGTCTGTTACCAGAGTTGGAATGTAATGATTATGGATTCGCCCGGCGCCACAGCTCCGCGGTGAGCTGATGAGATTTTTGGGTCGTTCGACCGACGGCCCAGGGGTTCTCTGGTAACACACCGTCAGTTATTATGAAATTGCGAGCTGTATGGCCGCTGCGCACGCCTGAATTAATAACGTACTCAAGTTTTATATGTATATAATTATTTTATTGAACACTTTGATCAAACATGTGGTGACCGCGTGGTCATATAAACACACTGCTGGATTATAATTACTTAAGGCGCGTGACGCTGCTCTCTCCTCGGTGAGATGTAACATAAAAATACTAGTTGCTTCGTGAATGATATGATGATGCGATTGCTGAGTGAGGTTGCAGCCTGAGAGGCTGGTACCGAGGTTCTTGTGAAACGAGAGACTTACCACGTCCGCTCGCGCCGAAGTGATGTTGCCTGCTAGACTTACCAATGCATCGGCTCGGCGGTGGATTCGTGCCGGCTGTGGACCGCCACTTCTCTACTTTGTAATGCGACTTAAAATGCTAATGAGACGTAAACATGACATACCTTATATAAACATAATTAAACACTATTTACATAATAAAACACAATTACCCTTGTACTTACATAATAAAACACCATTATATTAATATTAAATATAAGTATTGACTCGTAGCAGCCACTGCATTGCCAACTTGAAAATGTCACATGTCCCTGGCTGGCTATGTATGTGATGACTGTTTTGACACACGATAATTATGGTATACATCAATACTGAATAAATACTAAACACTAATGCACTCGTGCCCACAAGCCTGTCGGTGTGGTGCGTCTGGTGTGGGCACACTGCGGCAGTCAGTGGGCAAAAGGACCCGTGAATGTGCGGTTCACGTCATGCTTAAACTTTAGATTTGCCTTTAGGGTTACATCACACCTTCATCTTTATTAGCATGCCGTAAAAGCATACAAACACTGATTTAAGTTACTTACGAGCGAGTCTGCTATGGAATGTCTGCATGCCAGTTGAATGCCTTGCGCGGAGAGGCGCTAAGGCTAGTGATGAGTCAGTAATAGTCGTCCTAACAGCTCAAGATATTTCAAGACCTGGTAAAATAAAATAATTGTTGATAGACGTAACTCTTAAGCAGACACTCATGGGTGTCTTCATAAAAATTATGCATATTGCCTTGTATTATGAACAAGATATTTATCATGCTGGTACAATAAATGTTTCGAAACTTATGTCACTCGGTGGTAAACGTAGTCATTGTCCAAAATATTTTGGCATGTGACTAGGTTAGTAAAATAAACAAAGATGGTCCAATTCTAAACAAACAAGAACTGACTCTTAAGAATTACATTATGGAGAAAAGATTTCATTGTCAGAATAACAAAAAATTTAAATTAATATCACTCACCGGTAATCCAACCGGTATAAACACACTCGTTTGAGTGTCAGCAGACGTCTCAAGACAGATCATATGAAAACATCATCCAACATTGCTCATTATAATAATGGTTTTTCATACAATCCAAACGGCATTTGGGATAAACACATTTAAGTAGTCGTTTCCTGGCAGTAATATGGACACAAAAAAAATTACACTTTGTGAAAATATCATCATTGCAATATCATCTGTTTAAGTTTGGTGATCTGTTGATTCTGCCATTCTAGACTCGCATATCTTTCTCGTTAGTGTTCGCCTGTTTGACTAACGTAAAATAGTGCGCTACTTTTCATATTCTAAGTGATTTACAAGCTTAAATTATAATTAAAATGTAAAGTTAACAGTAATTTGAGACGGAGCAAGTTGTTAGGGAAACAGGGACGAGTAAGGCCTCGTCTAAGAAACCATCCCGGCATTCACCTGCAATGAGTTCTTAAAAATAGAAATTCATCTGAACGAGTGGAGTATCGAACCTGGTTCCGCCTAATCTTTTTTCTCCCCTGGTATTGACATTTGTGTGCAGATACGATCTGTTTTTATTGTCGTATGAATTACAGTTGGCGTGTGTGAGAAATAAAACATGCTTCTGCAGCAAAAACCGTCCACCCTCCTCAAAAGGCACCCATCGAACTTTTACCGGAAATCTCTGGCGTTCAGTGTGAGAGAGCAATGTTAGATTCAACACCTGGTGCAGCGAGGGTGAACTGGTGTGCACGAGCTCAGATTACGACTTCACGTGTCTCTCGGTTACTTCTGTAAAGTGAATCGTATCCACGTCTTTAAGAAGCATTTCTATTAATAGATTTTAATGCGACCATCAGTATCGCATACAATAGGGATATTTCGGGCACTGTGAGTGTGTTGTGTGTGTGTGCGTATGGGTGTGTTTGACTAAGAAGCTTTTTTTCTTTATATTTCTTAGTTTCACAGAATCACAATGTATATTTAGTTGCGTCAGAATTGATTAGAAAACATTAATATTTGATTTTTTATACGATAACATGATTGTTGACATAAGAGCCAGAACCCATTAACAAAAAAATTTTAACATTGAATTATTTTTCTACATTCGAATAAATGAACATAACTGTTAAATTTTTTTTTCGCCATAATTCATTGTCTGAAATAGGCTCTATTTTATTCGCACGTGTGAATTTTTTTCATACATGTCTCGACAAGGTCGAAGGGTTGTGAATGAGAGCCTTTATACGTGTGTCTTTGCTGGAATTCGTATAGTGGTATAAATCGGCATTGTGCACTAGCATCATAAAGATTGAATACTATTGACAGCTGCTGGTGTAGAATCCAGACACTTGTACAGATACACATAAACGCATGGCTTTTTTCAATCTGCTAAAGTCAAGTAGCTGTATTTCTGTGACTCTTATTGGTGTTGATGGATGGGTCAGGGTGTACCTGTACGCTAGCGTCTTCTCACGGTATGGAATTGTTCCCCTACAAAAAATACAAACGTGTTTTATTCATGTGTATAAAAAGTTTATAAGCAAACAATGGGTGCTGAAAAATCGCCGCACGTGGAATAAGCGTGTGGGTATTTTTTGCCTGTTGCCTAAATTTCCCACTAAGTGGGTATTATGCATGATTTAATAAAACGTGTTAAAGAAATTATGATACTTAGACACAAATTGCGTGAAGTTGATTAATTCTAACGTAACAGAAACGGCCGTAGCTATACACTTATAAACAGTTGAAGTACGGTCACTTGCCATTTTGACGAAATGGCTCTCACGTCGAATTTACTATTGACAAGCCTCGCAGTACTGCCACGTCGTCAGATCTTGTACTGAGTGTCTGGATAACACGGAATAGGAATGAAACAAGATCTCAGCTCATTTTATTGTCGCCAAAACGCTATGGCAAGACATGTCGATCACTTCATTGGCGATGGTGTGCAGGATCTGAGATTACCACAGGCCACATATTTCTGCTGCTAATGCACCCTGCAGAGGTTTTATAACTATAGCAACAAAATGCACTAGCTCACCGCTCCCGAATAGTGATAGGAAGGTTTGATGAATATTTCATGGATTTTTGGTTGTATGATTGGCCCTCGGAAATACAAGATATAAATCCTGTTCGAACACATCTGTGATACTGTCCATATGGATGTGTGTATTGATCCTGCTTTGACCAAACTCCATATATTGTGATTAGGCTGCGCAGTGGTCATGGACTAGTAATGTTCCTGTAGACTTTCTGTTGCTTTTGGACATCATTTCATGCCGCATCACCGCCGTCATCAGCGATAACATGTGTGCTACATGCTATTGGACAAATATGGATGATTCAACTGTTTATGTGTAAATACAGAAAAAATTAAATGAATTTGATCAGGACGCCATAATGTAGTATTTTTCCCACATGCACGACAATGTTAAACGCAGGATTATTTTAAAGTATGAATATTTTACATAATAAAAATAATGAATAGCAATTCTTATAAAATAAATTCACGGTAGTTACGTATCTTTAAACAATGAATATAGACGACTGATAGCGTCCTTAAATATACCCAGAAAATGATGACGTTACTACAAGCATATTACTGCAACAAAATTTACATAGCTCATACACCTTCTGTCTCGTTTATCGTATATGTTTATTTTTATGCTGGTATTTTTGTAAATACCTAATAACGAATATATTATTTTCACAGTTATAGAAAAATGAATTTTCACATTTATTTGATGCACATGGATAAATGTATAAATATTTTTACTTAAATGACAAATGTTCTGTATCACTTGCCGATTGTCGCTTATCAATACCTCAATTGTAAGATCCGCACAAATCTCTTAACTCACCCTTCCCTTGCTCATTATTTAATTGAACTACAGTACTCGTAATATGTGTACGTATATACCGGACAAATTCGCGATTTTTAACCTCAAAAATGACTTATTAACTCCAATTACGTGTACATCTGAGCAAATAGCGAAAGTGATAATAACATTTCAAATCTGAAATATTAACGTTGTTTGTATAGTAAGGATTTTCATTCGAAATATAAAGGAAAATTTTGGAAATTATTTTTAATGTCATACTTCCATGTCTACAAGAAAATTTTATTATTAAAACATCAGATTGTCCAGGGAAATAAAAATTTTACACACATATAATATTTCCAGTGAAATACAGGTGGCAACGTATTTGATCATAACATATACATTAATAGATACGCATTTGCGCCCCTAAGAAAATATATTAAAGGCATCAAAATTACACGTCCACCTCATGAAATTTCAGCATAAATTTGTAATGAAAAAGGCACACATAAATTCAGGCAATAAACTTTACATAGTACATATATTGTTTCCTTAATAGGATCTCTGAGAACAGAATAGCTTCAGCAAATAATTGAGCCGCCCACAGCCAAAACTGGGTATGTCCAGAATTATGATTCTTTTTTTTTTGGAAATGAAAAATGTCTACGTGCTATATTAAAACGTTTAGAGAACGGACTACTTAACTGTGGTTCTGTGATGCAATATTATGTTTGCAAGTGAATGGTCTAAAATATTGCACCCTCAGAATTATAAATAAATGAATCAAAAATTTGCGCATAACAAGTTTCGCTACTCTATGTAGGATTTACTTAGTTGTGCATCTGTATTGAAATCGAATATAATTGAAAACAAAGACATATTCAGTTATGAAATACTATTAACATTTTATGACATTTCATTTTTATAAGAAATTGTTCTACACAAGTTATAAAAAAAAGGTATTATGAAAAGAGACAGGAAAAATTAGCGAGATCAGTGACATGCAGCCTAGACTCTACAGTCTTATGTACAAATATGCCGATATCAAATGCACATTGGTTGTCTGCTGTCACAGTGGAAGACTACGATTGGGCCAGCATTCTTCAGGAAGTGTCAAAAACAACGTGGGCCAGTGGCTAAATTTATATAAACGCATATGTTTTGAATTCTAGCTTGTGCCTAAATGAATACGCGAGTTTTCAGTTCTCTAATTATAAAATATCTTTTGCCATAAACATTCAAAAATCTTGTTTATAGGACAATAAATATTTAGAGTAACCGTCATTAATAATCATCACTGGATTACTATTCAAGTAATATGCTAATTATAAAAAAAGCTAAAATTATACACCATAAGTAAGTATCACGTACAAATAGGTCATACAAAATATCAAACATGTTTATCAAGAGTAAACTGCAAGTTCAATAACGTCAACAATTCCGAAGACTGTAATGTCCCCTATGCTACCAACATGTACAGTTTGGCTGTCAATAGCATTACTGTAACATCCAATGTATGCCACTGAAGTACTTTATGAGAAGTGCGTCTACATATTTTAGTTTGGCCTGCCTAAGAACAGGTACAATTGGAATAGAGTGTATTGTGATGTACCGCATATATGTTCCTTTTTTGAAAATGTCTTTACCTTCTCATGACACAATGTTGTAGTTTACTTTTCCTCTGAAATTGGGATATCCAGTTTTACACCTCTTGATAATGACCCTTTTCACATGTGTAAATTTTAAATGACAATATCCCGGAAATTTTAATACTAAATACACTTCAAATTTCTCCCAGAACAGTTCTGCCCTAAAAAAAACCTGTCATGTTCTTAAAATATTATGAAGAAATCCCAAGCTTTTACAATTTTTATTTGTGTTCTGANCTGTCATGTTCTTAAAATATTATGAAGAAATCCCCAGCTTTTACAATTTTTATTTGTGTTCTAATTATTTTTCTTGCTTAAAAATTATGTCGAGTAGTAGGACTAAGTGTTCTACAACTGGAAAGAAAATTGCAATTTTTTTACACTAGGAAGAGCTTCTTTTCTCAGCCAGGAACTTGATATTCCAACCATTTTTTGGTTTTGGTACAGAACAGCGCAACCATCAGAAAAATCCCTAATGGTGTGCTTCACTATTTTTGTTTTGTTTCTAGGAGTTCTCGGTGTACACATAAAACTACTTCACTGGAACCTCTCGGGTTTATGGCTCTTACAAACTTAGTAACTTCACAAACTGTGAAATTGAACAATTACAAATGGCGTTTACCTCTGACAAATCTGACAACAATTGGAATTATAAAATTATTTTTATATTCACATCTAACTGTTAATTATGATTCATTTTTTTTAACTTCAATTTGTCATAAATAAAATTTGCTTTCATTTTGTGAAGTTTAAATTAGTTTCCGCTTCCTGTTTCCCCTTAGACGACCTCTCGTGTCTTGAGTTCGCCTTCTTACTGTAAACATACAATTTATTAATGCGAAGCAGGACTTTAAAAATAAAATTTAACTCTGAAACCATAATCAAACTGAAATATTCATAATAACCTAAAATCATCGTTAAAGGTACTCTTGTACATCTCAGATCTTGGTGATACTCAAATCACTGGATGGATATTGCCCATCCAATCCTCTCTTTAATGGCAGGTGTGTTATAACATAATGACTGTCTTCTCCAAATTCTTCGAACAGTGTAATTTTTTTAAATACTAAATAAAGAAATAAAGATTTTTGGCACACATGCACATTGATAGTTTTATCTGCAGCAGTCAAATGTGGCTCACAATATTTAATTGAAACCTTATTCACGTGCTTGTCTTACGTGATTATTGTCATTTAAGGATATTCTACTTTTGTATTTGTCAAAATCTAGTTATCCCGATACAGTTTCACTATTTCCTTAAAAAGGCTTGATGAGCTCGCCATATTCCTTGCAATGTTTTTCGCTGACATTTAACTTGATGTCCCTGCTAGATGACGCTGTGGGCGGACCAGAAATTCTGATGAAGATTCATTGAAACAGCAGAAAAAACTCATTTGCATTTTGGCCTCCACTGTTTCGTAGCTACAGGATATAATAGGAAAGTGTAAATAAGATTAGCTTATTTGATTTATGATATAATTACTTTTATTATTTTCAAAAATATGATAAAAACATGGGCACACAATTATCTTAAAATATTGCCATTAGTCAAGTCAAGAATCGCTCTCTACGATTTTAATATTTAATTATGGCTTAAATTTTGAAAATTATGACCCTAATAAGCAACATTACATGCTGTTGCTTCAATTGTAATCGCCACAAATAAATATACTTAAATACTCAAACCATTATATAATGTATGAATTTGGAAACATAATATTTTTCATAAGCTTAACAACGATATTAAGACTAACTCACAACAACTTACAAATATTTGTTTAAATGTACACTGCTGGTGCAGACTGGTTTAAGGACACTAGTAGCAGCATATATGAGGATGAGGAAGATACTCCAGTTCACAGGAAGTGGGTGTCATATCCAAGGAAACCATGCCATGCCAAGGATATACATACACACTTAACAACTGGATAGTGCCCCTCGATGTAACACTCAAGAATCACGTTACTGTTGATCCAAACTTTGTTTCCAATTATTAATTCTTATTTGCTGTGTCATGTTCTTAGAATTTCAAAGATTTTACATTACAACTAAACATAATATTTGTGAAAATGTTGATTAACACTTCCATACACCTTCACTTGGTTATTACCACTCATGTACACTAACAACATTGGGGTTATACGTATATAATATATTACCTTAGACAAATATGCTCAAAATACCTAATGCTGTTGTGAACATGCTCACTAAATTAGCAACAAAACATGTGTAGTTTACAAATAGTGAAACTAATTTACAACATGGCCAATTGCATGTTATGTCAAAAAATTCAAACTAAACTAAGATATAATAAATTAATATTTTCTCACATATAATGTACAATGGAAATATAAACACGCCTAATACATATTCCTGCAAATAAATGTGCAGCAATCGTAACTATCTGGAATGTAAGTTACGTGTCACAGACTATAGGCGCTAGGTTGCCGTGTAGTAAGCATATTCTCAAGAATTACAATGAAACAGCAATGTTCACTATTCTAGTTACAATAACATAATTACTATATTTATGCAAATTATTACAATTACGTGGCAAAAATATTAAGGGACCCATTTCTATTGGCTCTAACACATTATTGGACTTCCCTTTGCTATTAATTAACTACAACACTTAGGATTAGGGTTTTGGCAATTTTCTGGTACATAGCGCACAACAGCCTGATGCAGGCTTGTTTGACGACGTGAGTGGCCGTAGCATCACAGAATGAGGAAGGTGCTCCAGTTCAGACGCAGTGAGTGTCGCATCCAAGTAAGCGATGTAGTCTGAAGGATTTACACACACACTTCACAACTGCATCGCTGACTAGGATGACACACTCGTGAATCACTCTCCTGTTGATCCGAGTTTTATTTTCCAAGGCACCATTCTTGGTTGCTGTGCCATGTTGAGAGGTTTTGAAGGATTTTAAATTACATCTCAGAATACTTTGTTTAAAAATCCTGATTAACACTTCCCTGAGCCTTATCTTCATAAATACTAGACATTGCACAAACATCAGTTTGGTCATAACTTAATATTATATAACCTATAAAACTTTTGTTCAAAATGTTATCATGTAGTTCTGAACATACACATTCCTCTTAATATACACAGTGAAATAGACTTTTTAACTATTCTACTAAAAAATAACAGAAATAACGATCTTTAAGAGAATCATAAATTCTGCATTGCATAAACAAGCGGAGACACATTTATGCTGCATCAATAGGCGCCAGCAGTTAAACTAACCGGCTATTGGACTTCCCTTAGCTGTTAATACACTACAAACTCTTAGGAGAATGCTCTGAGCTGTTTTCTTGTTGATAGCAAATAAAATGATTGCATATTCTTCGTGTAGTGCGGTGAATAATCAAACTTTGTTTTAATTGTGTTTACGGCAATCAAATATGACCCAGATAATTTTGATGATTTTTTTTTTTTTTGGCTTTCAAAGTTCTAATACCGGGCTCTTCCTGTCTGTTGCGTGTTTTTTATTGGAAAGGTTTGATAAAAAAACATGATATTGAAGTGTATGTATGTATTTCCGAGTTGTCTATATATAGCAAGCATTTAAGAAACATTTGAGTGCAAAATATCTACAAGTTACAAGTTTTCATTTTTAATCAAAGGATTATTATTTTGCGCGTGAATATAACTGAAACGGATGTTTTCAGCATTATATTTAGAATTTTTTTTTTTGAACAGATACTTCAAATTTGTCTTTACACATGAATCACTCTTTCATCTTTATTAACATGCCATAAAGTTTGGGATTAATGAAAAGCAATCCTTACTAAATAAATTCACGGTAATAAAATTTCTTTAATTAAAAAATCTATATGAACATAACGTCCTTGTATATACCCAGCGAATGATGACGTAACTACAAGGATTTATTGCAAAAATATGTACAAATCTCGTACATCTATAAGTCTCGTTAATAGCCTATTTTTTTAATTTAATGCTAGTTTTTTTGTAAAAACCTAGTATGAAATAAATAATTTTGACAGTTGATAGATAAATTTCATTTCACATTCTTTTGAAGCATGTGTATACATATATATAATTTTACTTGATTGACAAAAGTCGGATATCACTTGCAGATTATCGTCTCTCAAGACCTCGATAACAAGGGCCGCCCAAAACTCTTCACTTACTTACTCTTCAATTGCTGATTATTTAATCGAACAATGGTTATCATAAAATTCAAATATATATAACAGACTACTTGACAAAATAACTCCAAGCCATTGGCGAATATGATAATTAAAGTTCACATTTGATGTAAATACATTGTTTTATAGAGTACGGATTTTAAATCGAAATATAACGTAACACGTCGAAAACTGTTTTAAATGGTATACCACTACGTCTACAAAAAAATTCGCCCCTATAATATAAGCTTGTCTCTGAAAGTAATAAATTCACACTTTTCCTAAATTCCCAGTGAAATACCTGGTGGCCACGTATTTGTTTGTAATATATATTGATTCTTTTACTTTAACGCCACTAAGTAAATATAAATAATGTCATCCAAGATCCACCTCCACCTCTTAAAAGTTCAGTATTTTCCACAGTGGAAATGTTAGAAACAAATAAAGGCTACTGACATCATTCTATACGAATATATTTCCGTAATATTATTTTACAGAGTAAAATATCTTTAGCGCATAATTGAACCGCACTCACCCAAAAATGTGTATTTCGATAAAATAATTTATTTTTCATGAAATTAAATAAGTCTAAATGCTATATTAAATGGTTCAGAAATCGGACAATTTAATTGTGATTTTCTGATGCAATTCTGTGAATGCATGTAAAAAACCTCAAAAATAATACACCCCTAGAAGTATAAATAAGTGATAAAATAATTTACGCATAATAATATTCGTTAATGAATGTAGGACTTACCAATTTTTTCATCTATATTGAAATACATAAAAATTTCCAATTGTGATGTATTCAGTTGTGGAATGCAATTAGCGATCTATGACAATGCATTGTAATAAGAAATTGTTCAACAAACAGCGATTATTTCAAAATAGGTATTAAAAATAATACTTTGCAATAAAAACCACGAAACGTTTTTATAGGGCAACAAAAGTAGAGAGTTAACGTTATATATAATAATTACTGAAATACAGTTCATGAATTCAAATTATATTTAAATTAGAAAATAAAAAACTTTTTATGATGCATACGTATTACAAAGTAATTATTCACACTAAATACTAAAAATGACTATCAAATTTAAATGTATGTTCAATAACATCAACCATTTGAAGTCTTTAGTGTCCTCTGTTCTGCTAACATGTTAAGTTGGCTGTCTATTACATTTCTGTAATATGTCAAAAGCTTGTTCAGCTTCCAAATTATGAAACCGAAGTATTTGTGAGAAGTCCGACTATATATATATATACACATTAGTTTAGCCGCCTTAAGAACAGGTGCATTTGGAATTGAGTGTACCGTGAAGTAACCTATATTAGTTTCTCTTCCTTTGCAAATGCCATACCCTTCTTCTGTGTCAATGTTGTAGTTGACCACTCCTCTAGCAACATAATATACAGGTGTAGACGTCTTGAAAATGACACTTTCACAGGTATGAATTTAAAATGCTATCGTCCCGGCGGTTATAGTACAGAAGACACTGTTACCTTCCCATTTCTGTCAGGACAGTTCTGTCTTAAATGGAAAACTGTTACATGTTTTTGAATATTACACAGTAATATTCAGCTGATAGAATTTAATATTTGGTTCTAAATATTTTTCTTGACAAAATTTCTGTCGTGTGGTTGGACTAAGAGTCCTACGACTGGGATTTCAAAAGTTCTTTGTTTTACATTTTGAAGATATTCTTTTGTTAGCCTTTATGACAGGCGCAACCATCAGAAAAAAATACCTGATTGTTCGAAATCCATTTTTGTCGTACGATTTTAATATAATTCCAACAGTAATCAAATGTAATTATGGCTACCAACGTTAAACATAGAAATACTGCATTAATTTCAAGGTCTCCTAAAATTGCCGATACTCCTAGAATTACACGCATCCGAAATGACCATCATAACACACTCGGTATAAGACTTACAAAAATGTAAATTATATGATTTTACTGGAATTTAAATTGAGTCNACTTATATATAACTTAATTGTCATGACGCAACAATTCCGCGAAGTTATCTCCGTGCGGTAGTTCGCAACACAAAACATAAAACTTATATAATACCACAATACAACTTCATTACACAATATATTAATTATTGCGCTCACTGAGAAATAAAATGAGTAATGGTGGAGATATATAGATCAATACTGTAAATAATAACTGTGTGAATAAATTAAAATCAAATTGAGTTATTTTAAATTTATTAATACCGCCTTCTCTCACGAACTAAGATACGCCTTTCAGGCGTCCATGAAACAACATTGCAAGGAATAGGCCCCGTTTTACAACAATGCTGATCGCAATTCCGATATATTAATTTGACACGACCGTGGAAATATCCGTATATATATGAACATTTAAAACGGTAAGTGTTCGGAACCATCGTCGTGAATCTCAGCCGCATTTGTTTGGCGCAACTTTCGAACTAGATGAGTTTATTGTCGTTTTAGTGGATATATCTTATTTACCCAGCAGATCGGTTGTAATGTATTTCGTTCCTTTGAGAATAATACTTGACAAAATAGCATCAGTATCCATACTCTACACGAGTCGGGTACTTCATTCGTAGTATTGGGACAATATGTGGTTCCGAGGGCTTTGAATTTTTTATATTTTTTCCTCGTTGAGGCTCTCTTTAATCCCGTCGTTGTTTTTGAGAATACGAATTTCACCAATGAATCTACATTATCACCGGTTATTAGTTCCCAAGCAGGCAAATTTCACTAAAGTCAAAGGCATAACAAGAATGAATTGTTATCTGTTCTCCCGCACGGACGCGCAATACTCGAACCAGGGAACTTGGAGTAAAAAGGTGTATGGAGTGCTGTGAGACAATCCGTTTGATGTCTAATTAATACCAATGCAAAAGCGAGCTTTTAGCACGAGTATGAAGGCTAAATCATCATTTTTTCCAGGCCTGTATGTGTTGCAGTGAAGTGAAGCAGCGACATTAACAATATCAAATTAATCAGATGCGGTGGCTTAGTGGGCACTAATCTGCACAATATATAACATAATAAGTGTCAGAAACAGAATGTATTCACATAGCAGGAAAAAAAACATTATTTGATCTTCAAAATATTTCGTTTAATAAACCCGTAGAAACTTGTAATGATAAAATATAATTTTATTTCATCTTCAATATATAATAACCATATAATATACTGTAGTAAATTTTTTACCACAATATTTGGAAATTACCATAATATTTTTTCATTAGAAATATTGTTTGTGTATGTTGTAAACCGCGGAAAGTAATATTAAGTGTGTATGAATGTTATTTCCGCAATACGTTATTCTCATTTGGCACAGCGAGGAATGGCGGAGATGCTTAAACCTTTATATAGGACGTTTCATCAACCACGTAAAATTCTTCTCCACACATAGTACAAGACTTTAAATTATTTTACGTATCAACTAAAATTCTAAATTAATTTTATTTAACAAAATTATTAGAAAAATAAAGGTGAGGCATATTAGATATTCATATACGAAAATAAAGATAATTTAAAAACATTTTTAAGATAGTTGTCAAATAGCTACATAATTAAAAGTAACAGGGTTATCTATTAAATATTTCTAAAAGCATTATAAATTAACTGTTGTTAATGTTAAAACCAAAATTAATACTAAAAAAAAATTAAATCACATTAATAAAATTTGGTTTAATTTGTTTATGTTAATGTGAATTTTTTAATTATCAGGCTTAGAAGATTTAGTTAACATACAAATAAGTTTAAATGATTTCAGGAATATTTTAACATGTTTAATATAAGAATTTTTTTTTTGTGTTTTCTTATTTTTGTAAGCAATGATTTGAATAGAAACCAACATTAATCACTGAAGAGCAAAAAAAACTGGTATAGGCGTGCGTATCCAAAGGACATAGGTATGGAACCAATCAGAGTAACGCGATACGGTCGGCAGCTAGATCGGTTACTAAAGCTACAATTGGAGGTTACCAAGATTTAAGTGAGTTTGAACGTGGTGTTATAGTCGGCGCACGAGAGATGGGACATAGCATCTCCGAGGTAGCGATAACATTTGGATGTTCGCGTACGACCATTTCACGAGTGTACCGTGAATATCGGGAATCCGGTAAAACATCACATCTTCGACATCGCTGCGGCCGGAAAAAGATCGTGAAAGAACGGGACAAACGACGACTGACGAGAATCATTAAACGTGACAGACGTGCAACCCTTTCTCAAATTGGCGTAGATTGTATTTGTGGACTGCCCTGCAGGATTCATGGTTTGAATTGCCTCCTGCATACCTTCAGACATTAGTCGAGTCCATGCCACGTCGTCTTATGGCACTTCTGCGGGCACGCAAGGAAGGGAGGAGGGCGGTACACGATATTAGGCAGATTTACCTATTTTTTCGGCTCTTCAGTGTACATATGAATATTAATTTTCATATTTTCTAATTCTAAAAACATTGCACATGACTGGTTAAAAAACATTAATATGTATGTAAGTAACACAAACAATTGGTATTTTGAGAATTAAAGTCAATGTTCATTACTTACTCGAAATAACAATTAATTACCTTAAAGGATATGTAATTAACAACCACAGAAAGTTCCTTGTATCAAATGATAAATCAATGTGTTTCGTAAAAATAATGTTTTGTTAATTTCATTCAAAAGGTTATTAATATGGTTTTTTTGTAAAGTATACAGAAAATTTTTTTATTTACAAAATTCATCAATTAGTTACTCTATACAAATAAATTAATATTAGAAAAATATAAAAAAATTTCATAAAATAATGCAAGTTCCTTACATGTTTAAGAGAAGTTGCTTATGAAAGCAAGTATGTGAGGTTTACTACCCAAACAAATTTCCAACGAGCTAAGCGCAACACACACCACACTTGATTACTTGCGTGATTGTGTGGTGCAGTGCCTATTTCACTTTCCTTTGGCAGCTCCATGACGTCAGTTCTAGTATATCCAGCAGTTCTTCTTACGGGAATAGTGGATTACTGCTGCAGACTTCCTGTTTGTCGAAGGTTGTGTACATCCGCCCTTATTTCTACACCACACTGCCACGAAATTGAAAGAAACCACGTGGACAGGTGGTGCAGAAATAAGGGCAAAGCACAGTTGACGATGTATAACTATACTTCGTATATATATAGGTGTCCATTGCAGAAGTTGTGACGGACGCTGGAGTAGTTCACCGCACAAATGGAGGCGTACGACTGCTTCCATACGCGAATATCTGCATGTGTGATCAACAGTGGACAATCACATACATGGGGACATTCACTTAGGAACCAGCTGTAGAAAATTCTCTGCTCATTGTAGGATTTACCGCCTTCAAGATCAGCAGACCACTGCCGTTAGTGCTGATGCCACTCCTGAAATTGTAGATTATCAGGTAGTCAATTTCGGGTGGAAATGTCAAGCAAAACTGACCTATCGCGATCTACACTATGCAGGTAGACTAATATTCCCTGTATGCGATATAATATCAAGCAAGGCTAATGAAGCACCAAATACACTAAGCAGATATGCCAATCTTCACTAGCTCTGCTGAGATGTCAAGCACAAGGGATACATCGCCTTATATATTATGCAGATATGCTGGTCTCTTTGGTTGTGTTGAAATATCACGCAAATCGCCTTCAACTCTATCTACACTACGCGTGACGGCAGATCTCCCCTGACTGTGTTGAAATGGCAAGTAGAACCGGTTCAGTGTCATATACACTATACAGCTATGCTGAACTTCCCTGGCTGTGATGAATGGTCAAACAAACCGTTTAATCGCTCTCGACACTATACATAACCGCTGAACTTTCCTAACCGTGTTAAAATGTCAATCAAGACGGACCCAGCATCATATACGATATGCTGATATGTTTATCTTATTGGCTATCATTACATGTAAAGCAAGAATGGTCCATATTTTATGTACAGTGGATATATAATGGCGGTTCGGGAACAGGTATCAAAGTATCTGATTTGTGAATTTCTCGCCTGCGATGACGTCACAGTTGCATGCTGCGATGGTCGGAGGCCCGGGACGGCCGTGTTGTCAACAAAATTGCCTGCTGCACCTCAAAAATTACTTCTGAAAATAAATTATTGTACGAAAAATAAATTCTGTATCCAAAACATCTTTTTAAAAATGGAAAAATGAGGGAAGCGGATTTGAAGCAACTTAAAGGAATAGCCTTAATGTCGTCAGGGAAGTAAGAGGATCAGAGTCTATCAGAATGAGTCACCTAATCCTCAGAGTAGTATATGAGGATTCGAGACTCCGAGTAAAGTCCGGCAGACCGAGGAGAATCAGCAGACATTGCCTCTCCCTCGACCAACAATCCGGCACCAACCACATCCACAACACTTGCCTACCCCCCTCTTCTTCCACCGTCAACCTCTCCAAACACCCACCTGCTAGCTATTATTACAAAATATACCAAAAAAAATTAAAATTTGTTTTAAAAATTATACGAACACATAATAATACCCTACCTTACCCTCTCTCATCACACCACCATCACCTCAACACCCTCTCCAAACCTCAATCATAATAGATATCGAGAAAAATCACA